>CABFOW010005033.1:23621-36749 GCA_902141385.1 Timema californicum
ATAAACTCAAAAACTACTGGACCGATTTTAAAAATTCTTTCACGGATTTTAAGCATAATACGAGACGAAACTACTCACTCTTTTTCATTCATTAGCATATAAAAAACATACAAAACTGCTATCTCAATTAATTTACCAAATTTATGGAATTATATCCTTTTCCACTCACCGATTCAATTACACCTCGTAAAATCTATCAAATTACATTCTATTTTTGTATGATTTAGGGTCATTACTTCAACCAATATAATTACTTTATATAGTTATTATAACAATATGTAACTACATAAGATCAAAAATGAAAATAATTTTAAAAGTAAAGATTATTTACGTTCCTCACGTTCATTGAAACTCACATGGCGTTGTTTAACTTGAGGCAAGTTAATACGTATTTTAATTGGTGTTCGACTACGATATTGTGCTACCAACTCTATAATATACATAGCTAAACAAGCTACCATGGCTGCCGACACCATCTATTCACACACTAGCGCAACTCAAAGTTTACACGTCATCATACACGCCCTAGCGGATCCGGGAAACTGGGCGCCGCCATCTGCATGGCGAGCACAGATCTTAAAGACGTGTCACCGCTATGAAATGTCATCTGTAAGACGTCATTTGGCTGAAATTCGATCGTAGATCTTTTTAATGGCGTCACAGATCGATGACGCCACCATTTTTCCGTCATTCATGTCATAACTTAACACCCTCCTCCTCAGAGGGCCGTCTTAATCATCGTCATAGCAAATATATTTTATAAATAATTACATTTAGTGAGTGCTGTGGCTTTTCAAATTAAAGAATTAATTTGTTTTACGTTTGTGCAATCGGTAAGTAACAATAATAGTGATGTATCAATATAATTACCTAGCGTATTTGTATTTATTTACCAGTTAGCAGAGTTGTATATGTTGTCCCGCTTTGGATGTGTAATAGTTTATGTTTTTATAGATAATTTATTCTTGAGAGTGTTATAATTTCTTAAACTCTTATTAATTTGATTTAAGTTTGTACAAATGATAAGTCACATTAATAGTGCTGTACATATAAAATTACCTAAACTATTTGTTTTTATTTACTATTTAACTTTATGAAGTGTATAATCATAGCCCTATGAATTATAACCTACAAAAAAATTGCATTTTTTTTAAGCTTATGCCAATGACAGTTTAAAATATTTGGCTAGGGACATGTTTTCATAACTTAAACATTATTTACGCATAATGCTGTGGCAGTTTTTTTAATTAGTTATTACAGAGTACTATGTTTTTAAGGCTAGGAAAGACAGAGTAAAAATATTTTGCTGGGGACATGTTTTCATTACACTAACTTTTTATAAATGTAAAAGTGTAGAACATTATTACAGATGTATGTCTTCCCCTATTGGCATTTACGAGTAATAATTGTGAAAGATTTATCTTTGGTAATTTGTAAAATATCTATTGGTGTGTCAGAAAAGTTAAAACTCTTTTTAGGTCTTCATAGCAGCTGTCAGCAGGGTGGAGAAAAACAATAGAATCATGAAATAAAACATAAGTTAAGTTGAACTATATTTTAAAAAATCCTAGATAACATTTTAATTTGTATCCCGAGTTTAACTAGGCCTACACAATATTAATTAATTATGTACGATTGCAGTTATTTTCAATTGACCCATACATACTGTCCCCCTAAGTATATGCAAGCCTTGATGGGGAAAAAACCTAAGAACTGTACCTAAGGATTGTAATCCCACGGGATCCCGCAAAAGTTATTTTTTTTTTTTAATTTAAATAAATAATCTTTGTTATGGTATAATCAAATGTTTATTAAAAATTATAAAAATCAACAATATCTTACTGCACATAATTGACTAATTATTTTACTGTTTGACTACTTATTTATTAATAAAAAGTTCAAAAACAATAGCAAATATCAATATTTGATAATTTTGTAGTCTTTGTACTATAGTTAACTAAAAATATTACTGCTAATCTTTATCTGAGGTAATTATAATCGTTCTTCTTTATTCAGATATTTAGAGTATCATATGAATTTAGGTTAAGTTTACTAATTGTCTTAATTTTTCTTACTAAGGTACAGAATCAATAAAAAAATGTAACAAATTTATAAATATCAAATAATAAGTCACTTCTTTTTTTTTTTTTGAAATATGATNTTTCCATGATCACAGCTATAACGTCGCGTCAGAAGATGGCCGTCATATATATGTCCATCATGGCATATGACGTGCCAAGTGAAAATATCCATACCCGACTCAATGTGAGGAGTCACGTGCGGCTTCGAACTTCTTCCTCCTAGCTCCCGTACACCAAATATCTACACATACAGCAGCCTACAGCCTTTAATTCATCACTGGAAAGGGGGAAATTCGTCTTGGGAACCATGTGATCGACCCAGGGGGGGGCCATGGATGTCCCAAAGTCCTGCTCAGATAAACGAAATGTAGCACCAAGTATCCACCGGAATGTTCTCAGACCCTCGTAGAGTAGTGTGACAGCAACGCCCATCTCTAGAAACCCAGTAGATTAAACTCATTCTCATTTCATAGTGTTTATCATCCCCCAAGCCACTTTTTTTTCTTTATTTAAAAAGTTTTGACAAAATTCCAAGACACTCTTGACAGATATTAAAGATATGTGGATATAATCATGTGCAGAAAACTAAACTCTATGTTGCTACTCGAGAAATATTTGATTTATTTTGGCCAAAAATATGTAATGTTATAAAAAATGTAAAATTACTCGCGCTCCCTTCTGTCGTACCGTAGACCTTAGGTGAGAATCTCGTTGCGACCTAGTGTCGGTACAGGGTTTAACCTCATGCTTCCATTCTGGGAGTATTAGAGCATACCAATTTAAGTCAAATCAAGCTGGGAAATCCATTTTCACCAACAATACATTTTTAGCCGTGTCGGGAATTTAACCATGGACCCTTATCACAGTAGACAGACACGCTACCAGCTGAGATAAGATGTTGGATTTAAATTGCAATCAAGGTCATTAGATTAACTGAGGCATTTGAACAAATTTAATCTACTTAACATTAGAGGCACTCAGATTATTTTTAACGCTCAACCTACGGTGAGGGTCCAACGGTCTAATGTGCTAGACTCGCATCACAATTAATTTTTGTATACATAAAGTTCTGGACCTTAGTTGGGGTGGACTCAGGATAGTTTTACATAGGTTCTTTACTGAGATTTATCGACGCTAATGCGGCTGAATTCCTAAAGTAATTCCCTCTGTCGAACTTACAAATTTATCCATAGTCAAGTGTAATTTTAATAATAATGGTTTCTTTCTCCACTACCGGGGTGGAAGAGAGAACAAGTTTCATGGACAAGTACTGCGTACCAAGGTTATATTCCATTCACGGTAGGAATTACTCTCTGAAAGGTCTTTTTTCCTACCAATATCCTACTATATAATAGATTTATGGTAAGGGAAAAAGGCCTTTCAGAAGTCAATTCCTACGGTGAATGGAATATAATTCCATTTACTAGACTTGGACATCACGTACACACTTAAAATTACTTTCTCTCTGGAGTTCTTTTTTAGCTCGGTGTTTGATGTCATACAAGAAGTGTTTTGTCTTTAGAGGAAAGTTATATAAAAGCGGTCGATTAGATAAAACAACATTTGCTTGAAACGTCTAGAATGTTTTCTTATCTTAGGTTTTAATGTCAACTGATTAGTTTTTCATGGGGGCCCGTTGGTATTTTATTTTATAATGGTTAAGTGTCCATTAAATTGTGTATTTCTTTTTGGAGAAATCATCTGTATTTATTAAAAGTGGAGCACACAATCTACATTTGAGATTTATTTCTTAAAATGGCCCAAGAAAATTAATTTACTAAGAGGAGTTCTATGAAAAAAAAAGCCCGTCTAATAAAATCATGTTTTGAGAAAACAGCCTTTAAATATTTACGATATTTACTACATTTACACGAATTGTAACATAAATTTAAGAAGAATTGTTTAGTGATCGTATATATATTTCGGAATTATATAAATATTCATAATGACTTTAAGTGTTTTGTATAAATGTGCATTTAACGATTATGTTAAGGTTTGCAGGCGCCCTTTTAACATATAACTATTGTCAGAGGCCCTTTTTATATAGATTTCTTATTATTAATGGTGTTAAGATGCTAGGGGTTGTTTAAATGGAAATAGTGAAAAATATATTTTGACAAATAACAATTACACCATACATATATTAAGAATCAAATATTTTTCATTTATTTGCGGTATTTAATGTGCACTTTCTGAACAGAATGATTATCATCACACGATAATTTCTAAGAGCAAGAGCGAAAGGGTCTACCAATTTAAACGGGAAAGGTATTTTCACACACCTTACATTATTTTACATGCCACAATCGACATGGGACCGACGACTCTACTTCCCCTCTTAAGGAAGTTGTGCTATGGAATTTTTATCACTTAAAAAAATAATTTTATGACATTAGCTAGGTTTGAACCCACGAATATCGAGTATTGGGACTAGCACTTTCCTCCAATACCATCGATGTCACTCTGTATACAACAGTTATTTAATAATGTTTCTCACAGTCTACTCCATGAAATCAAACGTAAAAGAACCAAAGAGAAAAAGCTATTATTTATGCTTTTAGTGAGGGTTACTCCATCTAGATAACATATTCTGAAAATTGAAAAATGACACCTGAACACGGGAATCAAACCCGGGACCTTTGTCTTAGTATGCCAATGCTCTAACCACTGAGCTATCCAGAAATTATCCCGTCCTAAGGGCCATTCTCCACTCATATTTTAAGGCAGAGTCTATGATTGACGTGCGGAAAACGCCAGCTACAAATGTGTGAAGAATGACCCTGGACACGGGACGATTTCTTGATAGCTCACTGGTTAGAGCATTAGCGTTCTACACCAAATGTCCCGGATTCGAATCCCATCTCCAGGTGTTATTTTTCCATTTTTGGAAGATTACACAATATATTTTTATAAATATTTGATACTATTAATTAAACTATTACATATCAAACAATTTAAAATGAGACAAACATTTTTATTTTTCCTATAACATCAAAATGTTCATTCTCTTAGGTCAAGACTTCTTTGGTTGAGTCAATCATAAATGTACTATCCTTTAAATTGAAAAATGACACCTGTACATGGGAATCCATAATACATGTGCTAGATTGTCACTACTATTTTCACCTGATGTCATGTTACTGTCACCATAAAACTGTTTTCTTAAAGATTTCTTCAAACCACTAGAATTGTTCAGGTTTAAGAAACATAAAAAGGTATCTCACATCTAATTTTCTTAGCTGGAATTAGGTTGGAGGGGCAACTGGAGAAGTGAGGGGTCCATGCTATTGTTAGTACTATTAAAAAACTAAATGGAAGATATGGATGGACCTGTATAATACCCTGAAAACAAGAGCCCCACCCGTCACAGGGTGACCGAGACATTGGTATTATAGATTGTATTTTGAAAACTTGCTCTCATGCTTTGGGTTTTTGAGATCCAACAATATTTTTAGTCCTTCAGTCCAGTCTTATATTATATATTTGCACAATTTTTTTTGTAATGAATGGAGATAAGGCTGGCTTGACATTTTTTTTAAACCGTTACATAATCATTAAGAGTAGCCACTCTTTCAATTTTACGCAACTGTTTATCTCATATACTGTAGTAACGTTCCAATACAGCTAAACTAATTACCTGGAATTTGTGTTATGGAACACGCTGTTGTATAGGTTTGCCCCGAATTAATAATTTCCTTTCTTTTCAATCTTCTACTGACTCTTTCTTTTCCTCCCTCTTTGAATCTACTTCATTAACTACACTGTCAGACATTTTACAATGTTTTAAATATGTAATCCAAAATGAAAGAATAATAATAACATAAACTGACCTATTAATCTTATGTGGAGAAAAATCCTCCTAACAGCAGTTGATGAATTGTTTCACACTTCCCTTTGTATTCAAGATATGGATACCAAAATTTGCAAGCATACCAACAAAAGCATGAACAGAAAATTCAATCTCCCTAAAAAAAAAGAGTCCTCTTTCAAGATAGGCAGGCTCCTTTTACATATAACTTCTTAATTCGCATACAACTTTAATTATACATTTTACATACATAGCCGTATAATTTTTAACAGGACAAAAAACATTATCATGTGTTTTATGTATGAAAAAAGTATATATTAAAAAAATCTATATTAAATATAAGTTAAGTGATCAAATTAATAAAATATGTTTTTCAAAAATGTACTGTTTAGCATAAAGTATGTTACACCATATCTGTTTTGGGTCGAATTAAATTTATTCATCTGCTACGAACAGTGAGATGGAGCGGTAAGTTATTTTTTTTAATGCGCCATATTACTACCTGTTCGGGTTATACGCTTATGTACTAATTACGCTAATGGAATTGGGGATTAGGAAGGTTAAATTTAAGGAAGTGTACTCTTATTTGCGTGGAGGTATAGTGGAACACCATTTTGGAAAAATCACCCTCAGTACATCTGTCCGAGATTCGAAACTCGATATCCCCGTCATCGGCAGTCCAGCCTACTACAAGAGTAGTGCGTTAGACCACGCTGCCTCCAAAGCAGGTAATTTAAACTACTAAACCGTTTACTATGATAATATTGAACAGGGAATGTACAGTAGCCCCATCGCTTCTTTTGTGCTGACTGACAGCTCACAGTTGACGACTTTGAAAAGTTACCAGACCAAATTATATATCCCTAAGCTGAACCACATGATCTGCAAAAACATGTGTTTATCAGCTGTCGCTTCTGAGAGTCAAAATTTAGGTATATACCTAAATGTTGACTGTCAGAAGCCAGCTGTGAGCTGTCAGTCAGCACCAAAGAAGCCATGGGGATACTATATTGAGGATATTAAAAATAAAAGATGGCCACGGGAGAAGAGGGAAAGTTTATTGTGATATAAAAAAATACATCTAGTTCACTCCGTCAGAGATTCATCCCTAGACTTCCAGATAAGAGTCAAACCACAATAAATGACGCCTAATAACACCAGCTGCGTCAAACCTTATCTATAGAGAAGTCGTTGTAGGACAAGGGATATTTATTTGACCCACACTCAAATATGCAAAGCCCAAGTGCCAGAACCTAGCTGTGTTAACTTTCAGTAAACTAATGTATTCAACATTCAAATTAAGGAAGTTAGAGTTGGCTTAAAGTAAATGTATAAAGAATGACATGAAATTGACATTGGCCTGACGGCCGTTTTATTATCCGAGATAATGATCAAAAGGTTAACAATATTATGTTTATTGATTGCGGACAATGCGCAATGGCAAATAATACAACAATATTTATCGGGAAACGAATAAATGTACTTAAGTAAAAAAAAAAGTTACAGAGTACTAAACGCATTTATCGAGATTAAATAACATTTATAATAAGTTAACAGAACCAATTCAAAAGTAAAGAGAAGTTAATTATTGCGAACAGTAATCAAAACGTAATGAAAGCTGGAATAAACCCTATCGTCCAAACAACATGGCTAAGCTATTCAAAAGATACCTATAAATATCTTAAATTAATTTTGTTAGAAAGTCTATGCATATCATATCTCATAACTTATACATATCAACTAGTATAATTTGCCCATAGCTATGAGCCTGGCTACAATACTCGTATTTACAAGTAAAGTCATTATTCTCATCTAAAACCCGTGAGGCGGGGGTAGCCTACGCACCAAAAAGCTCAATATCTTTCTAAGTTATTAAATTAGTTCATAATAAAATTTGAACATATTAAAATCATTTAGCGCATTTCCCACTCGCATAGAACTTGAAATTATGGCACGAAACAATATTAGTTTTATCTCGACTCACTACAACTGTAAGAATATAGCCAAACAAATATAGTGCAAGATAGCGCACGAAGATTAAATTACATAATTTTACCTGCGAATACTACCACTGAACCCGTATTAAAAGGTATAAGACCAAAACATGCCCGTATACAAAGCAAATCTAATCACCAAGGAAATCAAATATAGTAAAAACATTAATAAATAAATATGCTGAAGCATTATCATATTGGATCCCTACATAATTTAGAAAGAAGCAACCCAGTTTTCAAATAAAAAAAAGATATAAAAATGTTTTCCAAAATAATGCACACTTACATGTTGTAAGTTCCTAAATCCTAAATACATCAAAGAGTCAGCGTTCAGTGCTGGGTACTAGCTTATATTTCACTTAGAACAGTAGGAAAAATGGTAGGGAAGTATTCCAAAACAAATGAAGTCATTCAGAAGCTAATCAGAAACGGCCCTCGCATTGACGCCTGCGCACAACGTCGAAAGGATGAGTTTGAGGGAATATGGAGACACACGTGATCGCACTTGGTACTTGTTTCCCCAAGTTTTAGCGCCTGCGCAGCGCCCTCAACTCAGGGATAAGCAAACTGGATCACATGGAATTCTGAGTCTTCTTTCTAATTTTCTCGCCAACTTGAACGATGAACAGTTTTCTTTGTTGATGTGCATGGAAGATCCATACTGTAATAAGATAATCCCTCTTGTATGTAAAAAAAAGAAAAAAAAGCTCAGCTGCACGATAAACCTTATCTCAAGACTACTGGGTTTAAACACATTACTAGGAAACCCCTTCTCTTTGCCTGTCTGGTTGCAGTAGCAATTTTACATGATACAACAAGAAGCTGGTTGATAAATGCTTGGGGTAAAAACACATAAGAAATGCACTTATACCTAAATTTTATATTATATTGTAATTGATCAAATTTAAAGGTTATCATGAAATAAAGAATAAAAAAACTATTTTAGGTTATGCGTTTGGTTATTTATGTACTCTGAATCTTAACCTGCCTTTGGAGCTCTGTTAATTTACATATCTAAGTTAACAAAATTTACTTAAAAACTTGAAAAAAAGTTAATTTTTTATGTTCATAAACTCTATATTAATATATAATTATATATAGCATTTGTTTTATTATCAAAGTAATAATTACTATATCACAATTTTGATTAAATTTAAATCATTAGATAACAAAAAAACTTTTGAAACATTTCAAGGAAAAATCAAATATATATATTCAAGTTCAGCCCTGTCTAAAATTATGGTACTGAAAGTTTATTATTTACTATTAACCAAATTAGATTTATTTGTGTCTAAAACAATATAGCCACACTGCTTATAGTTACCAATCTATTTCTTTTTTTAAGCTATCCCCAGATTTGTAGTAATATATATAAAAAATATTGAAACTTCTCACCCATTGACATTCTGTAGTTGAAAATTTAATCATACATATCTTTATATTTACCGAAGGATATGAATGTCCTTCTCACTATCTCTTCAAGTTACAATCAAGACCCTTGTATACACCGTTTATAGTTCAAACTGGTAATAATTTGTAGAACAAGTCCTTTTTTATCCTCTTGATTGTAAACTTTTAACATCCCGGCATTAATACCATTTTTAAAAACGACGCCAATAATAAAACAAAAACTAATCGTCCCCTTCAATTCTTAAAACAAAACAAAAACAAAGGTAACTTTCCAAATACACACCAAAGAGGTTATACAATTTAGAACTAGGAATATTGCTAGAATAGCGAAGTATAGATGAGAGATTGAGTAAAAGGAAATGGTAAAGAGAAATACTTTAATGAATCAACGAATGTTTGGAGTAAAATAGAATCTGGCTGAAAATGTCTTCATTTAAAATTCCTTAAATAAAAACTCCACTGCAACGATATTCAAGTAGTTCATTAAATAGCCGTCTAGCTAGGCTTCTATTAGAGCGCATTCTAGTTGCAAAGTTATATAACTATTGCGGGTTAGTCCAACTAATGTCCAAAATAAGCGCTAGCAATTATTACTTGTAATGATTCTCTTCTCTGTGGACCGTGGACTTGAAACTGTTGAGCCAGTAGAGTAGTCTGTGGATGCAGCTAACAGCTATTAAACAAGTTTTTTTGTGGAATTCAGAGGTAAAATATGACAAGAAGAAACAGGTGAATTTAAAACATAAAGTATATCTGACATGTACCTTCTTCAACATGTAGGCCTACATGTACAGTTTCAATAATAGCTTTCATAGTTTTAGATTTAAAAAAGCTAGTGAATGTTTTTACTTTATTCTCTTTGTTAGCCTATATTAGTACTACTTAAAAAAAAAGTATTTAATACCAACACTCTAGCTGCAAAATTAATTTGAATAAAAAACTAATAATAAAGATAATTTAAATTTTGGACGCAAAAACAAGGTTTCTAAATAAAAACCTCTATTCTTTATTATTAAAATTCCACCTCACATTCGTGGTAGAATGGTCTAAGATGCCATGGTCACCATAGATTTAGACTGCCGATATTGGAGATATTGGGGTTTGAGTCTTGGCTGGGTGTACTCAAGGTGGTTTTTCCTAAATGGTTTCTTACTTTTCTTCAACGTAAATGCGGGTATATTTCCTCTAAATTATGTTTACTAAACCTTACTACACTAATATAATTAGTTCGTGTGAGTACAGCCCAAACGAATAGGTACTATGTAGGACTAAAAAAAAATCAATAACTATTATTAGTCATTACTAACACGGCAAATGTTGTCTTACCTTTGCGATGCTAATCTCTTGTTTTTTTATATTTTTCTCGGCTCATTGTGGGGATGTCTAGTACTTCCATAATTTCTTTAAATTGTGAGTAGCCTGTTCCAATTGGAACACTACCCCAATCAACAGCGGCATTGAATTATGTATGTGTGCGTGTTGTTTTGAGGTAATGCATTGCTTACCATTACAATTGTCAGAAAAATAAACCAGAGTAGATTCAAGACTATTTCATTTTCTAGTTTATAGTAACCTAACGTACACGATTTGGAGTGTTAGCCTAATTTAATGATTTGTTTAGAAAAAGGCTTTACATCAATAATTCGGTGACCCGTAGTGGGAGAATCCTGTGCTCTTTCAATATTTTCTATGAAAAGTGGTGGTAAGGTATTGTCATTACTATATTCATATTTTGAAATAGTGTTTTCACTATCGAGTGAAGGATGTTCCACATTCTGTAGTAAATCTTCCAATTCATCATCTTCATCAACAATGTATATGGGTGTCTGCATATCTTTGGAATTGGAGGTTCCTGCAGTTGGTGTAAAGTCTTCAATTACTTGGGCGCAAGTCCTAAAAACCATTAAATATGTATATAAATATGTGTATATATATATATATATATATACATATGACATAGTTATTTATTTCTTACAGAACGTCTTACCATCCATCTAAGCTATTCGCAATTAGTTATTTTCATAGGGTAAAAGTGAGTAAAGTACTATAGAGAGGAAATGTACCGCGTTTGTGTGGAGGAAGAGTGGAAAACGGTTACTAAAAGAAGCTTTAGTAGATTACATCAAGCGGGAATTAAAACCTTGACCTCCCGCTTACTAACAAACAAGAAAAACGTGTAATTTACTCAGCATGTATACTGATTAGGGTTTATAATTACTATCATGTAAAGTTGACACCTAAGCAATTAGGCTAGGTAAAAGTACGAAGTTATAACAATTATATTGGCAGAATCCAAAGAAGAGGATTAGATTTGAAATATTTAATAATAATATCCTTCAAAACCTACTGTTAACGACTGGATTGACTCGGATATGATCCACGTGCTATCAATAGAATATACTACAAGTCATTTTAATAATACAAATCTGCTAAAAATACTAAACTTACATTAGTGGAATCCAAAGAAGATAATTAAATTAAGGAATAATATGCTTCAAAACTTACTCACCGTAGCTGGATGGGATCGGATAACGCCAACATGCCGTCTAGCATAATATTGAACAAGAATGGCGACAGAGTGCTTGTTAACACTTTCACCTTCTACCCCTTTTGTCGTAGAAAAGAACTAAACCTATGCTAGGTTCATTCCCACAACCCTCGAGCGCCACTGTCGTGGGGGCGTGTATTCGAACCTCCACTTTTCCACACCCCGCGAGCTCCCCTCATCAACTGTGCTATCACGCCTTTTCTCTATTTCTTTTTGTTCCGTTCTAGTCCAAAAAAAAGGTATAAAATAGGTACGCTTAGATTTACAAAATATGATTCTATCACATCACGTCGTTGATGAATGAACTTCTCTCCACGAAGGGACCGGTGGCCATGGAGTATAGGGCGTGGTTCTCACCGCGGCGCCACTGAGGAAAACCTCTCTTCACGAAGGAACGGTTGCCCTGGAGTATTGGGCGTGTTGCTCACCGCCGCTCCACTGAGGAGAACTCTCTTCACGAACGGACCGGTGGCCTTGCAGTATTGGACGTGGTAATCCCCACCGCACCTCCGAGCAAAACTTCTCTACACGAAAGGAACGGTGGCCATAATGTGTTGGACGTGGTTCTCACCGCCGCGCCACCAAGGAATTTTCTCACAGATTTCTTAAGTATTGAGGCGACGTCCATTTATCTTATTGTTTAGTTAAAAGATTAGAAATTGTTTATTTAATAAGTCCATCTGACTTATTGTTTACTTCAGACTTAGTATAGTCGAGGCGACTATTTCGATTATTTTGACTTATTATTTCAGTCAGAATAACTAGATTTTTTAAAATTATTATTACAACTCTGTTGATGTTGTCACAGTAACTCTAATGTTGCTCAAGTTCTTCAGACTTGTTATATTGGTCCAAGCGGCCATGTTTTTCCTATATCCATATGATATAGCCACGATATAGGAGCCTTGAGCTCCAGATGTAATGAGGATTTAGTCCAAATGGTTGCTATTCTCAGTGAGCACGATATTTCTCTTTTGAGTCCTTAGAATTACACACTTGTTTTTATGGCTAGAACCAAGTTGTCTATCCTTGTTTTAGGACCCAGTTGGGTTAGTGTGTTCGATGTATTGAATTATTCTGGTTTCCACGCTTCGCGTGTGGTATTAGCTTGGGTGCGCAAAGCGCGGAACTCCGCTTGTTTATATATGGGGTCCGTGCGGATAATACCTATTTTCTCTTTGCCCGTTTTTGGTACCTATTGGCTGAGTATTAGTCTTGTATGAATTATATTAGTATTGTACCCCAGGGAGTGGGTCAGTAAATATATGTACTAATGGGGTGACCTAG
>CABFOW010005033.1:37078-47657 GCA_902141385.1 Timema californicum
TAATCAAATAACTTTTCTATTGCAATTCATTAGACTATGTCTCTTAAAGAATTTTCTTTTGTCCCAATCAAGCAAGCTAGTTTAAATTATAAATGTGTTAACAATACTATATGTATATAATTTCCAGTTAACGTCTGTTTATAATTATTACACTGTTTTTGTTTTAGAATCACCTGACTGTAGCCTGGCGCCAGTCCAGCTGTTTTGTTATTGAACATTGCTCTTCAAGCCTACTGCATTTGATCTTGCCCGTGTTGCGACAAGACAGTATTATTCTGGAACTTCTATCTTATGTTTTTTTATATCTATTGTAATCAATCATATCTTTTATGTTTCTGTTATAATAAATCTATTTTTTTTATTGTAATCATCTTATCTATCTGGTTTAAATAATTCCTTTGTACACCCTGAGTAGTAGGTGCAAAAACCCCTACAAATAATACAATCAACACCATATATTTTGTGTATATTTAAAGACTATTTTAAACTTTAGATAGCCAACATACTCGATTAAAAAAACTAGTCATCATTTTCGTTTGTAACCAATTTAACATTTCATTTACACGATTGTACGTTGTTGTTTTTACAATTTGTTTATCAACATAAATATATTCGACACATTTTTGGCATACTTGCAGAATTTTTTTTTAGAAAATAAACAAATAAAATACGCCTAAATATAATTTAACAAACACGAAATACAAATATTTGTTGTAATATTTTCAAACTACAGTTACCTTTTACGAGATTCAAATTTTTTGCCAATGAATTATGATTCTTCTTTGCGGATTCTCCATTTCTTCTTGAAATCTCTGGGTCGTTTTCTTCTTTTGCATACTTTACATGGAAATGAACGAACAGTATGAACAGTAAAATTCTCATAAAAATTGATTAATATCAAGACCATATTCGGGAAATTTTATGAACAATATATATCGCTTTATTTATGGTTTAAACAATACCAAAATTAAGATACAAGTACAAATTAGGGAGCTGCGTTACTATAAAAAGCA
Source organism: Timema californicum (assembly GCA_902141385.1). Lineage (NCBI taxonomy): Eukaryota > Metazoa > Arthropoda > Insecta > Phasmatodea > Timematidae > Timema > Timema californicum. Next base: position 38,092 of record CABFOW010005033.1, read on the forward strand.
CTTCAGAGAACTACTAGAGGTTTTTAATATTTCGAATTTTTTTCTAGCCTATGGCAATTATGGTGTTATGTTGCCATAAAAAAATAGTTCAAAAAGCTTCTAGAGGAATTTAATATTTAGAATTTTTTCTTGCATTTGGCAGCTATGGTGTTATGTTGCCATAAAAAAAATATTCAGAAAGCTTATAGAGGTGTTTAATACTTAGAATTTATCCTAGCTTCTGTCAATTGGGGGATAGGCCCACCAACCCTCCACCTCTTTAAATTATTGGCTGGCTACGGCCTTGATTAATCTAATTATATTTATGCCAGTTAAATGGTAGCATTCGTTCAAACTAAAATATAAAACTAAACAATGTCAAAGAATACTGGTAACAATAGACTGTACAGCTTTCACACATTAAATAGCTAACAGGCAAGAACAGTCCAAAATATCATAATATTACTCTTCGTATGCTTTTGTACCTCAATACTTTCCTAAGCTGGTTTTGAAAAGTTTGCTAATGATCTTCATCCCCCTCATCTCTCCCCGCCCGCCCGCCGCTTTCAATCAAACACAAGCGGCCACTCCTACCTGTATTTGGTTCTCAACGGTACGGCCCAGTTTGGGTGTATTTTTTACTGTGAAATTCAAGTAATTTCGGGTAATTTCCTCTTCAATTTTGAAAATATGATAGTAACGATTGTATTAAAAACGTCAAATGAACCCGTATGTATTGCTAAATAAGGAGAGTTAAATTTAATTTCAAAATACAAAGTAGTTTTCTATCAGGAAATTTGTTTGTAAAAGAATGAGAAAGTCTGCCAACAATTTAATTTCATTATTTATTAAACAAAAATTAATATGTTGGAAAATATGGTACAGACCGTACCTAAACTATGTTTACTATATAGTGTTACAGTAGCCCCATGGCTTCTTTGGTGCCGACTGATAGCTCACAGCTGTCTTCTGACAGTCAACATTTAAGTATATACCTAAATTTTGACTGTCAGAAGTGACAGCTGCTAAAAACATGTTTTTGCTGCCCCCTCCCCCCACCCTCCCCGCTTCTTCCAATAAAAACCTTAACCTTGGTCATTTTAATCATCGAAACGTGGCTACAAATAGATTTTGTTTACTTTTATAGTTTATCTTCATAAGGGGGCTAATGACTTTTAATAATTTAGTTAATAACTTCCATTATTAACACAGTAGATCTACCCACACCCTATTTTTTTCTTTACAAATGGACATATCTGACGGCTAGAAAAATTTACTTACTATACTTTCATCAATTCATACATTAATTCGTATGATCTGCAGCTTTCACTTTTATATATTGACTTGTAAAATAACATTTATTATAGTAAAATGTTATTAATAATGATTGCAAAATAATTTGTTTATATTTTATATCAAGCTGCTCCAAATGTCCATTTGTAATCAAATCAAGGTCAGTTAAAAATACTAAAGAAATGTCTAAAGCCATAAAGATATGTCAATATTTTAGGTAATATATGTTTGTTAACATCATTCCTGGCTTAGGCCTACACATTTTTAAATAACACGCATTGTAAACAAAGCTACAGTAAAGGAGTAATATAGATTTCAAGCCCTAACAAACGCTTTCCAAAATTTCAGTGATACAAAATAATATATTTACAAAATTTGTTTATATAGAAATAAAACCACCATTCATAATCAATAATTGAAATTTTGTTTGAATGGCTCAAAAGTTTATATTAACTAAACAAGATGTATCAAACTTTTCTTGAAGTGTGATTTTTAAATAACATATTATATATTTAGCATTTTGATAGCTATTACGATAACACATATCTAATAATAGTATTCAACTGTGATACTCAACCAAATATATTTTAAACAAAGTTCACAAAAAAACATCTAAAACCAAAACAGCAGTTTAATGTTTTACCAATAGTAAACATTTAATAACATGCCAATGCATAATTCAGTATGTTACAAATAATACACATTCAATTATTGGATCCGTGCAAATATGGCTCCTGGAAGGGCCACTGTCAAGTCCAATTATTGTCATAAGAAGGAAATTATTTGACAGATATAAAAAAATACTAGATATACTTTCACACATTGATAACGTCACGACATATTATATGCAGCTGTCACTCTTGATAGATCATATCAAACTATATAAAATGACTCATATATAATAGTAAAATGTCATCAATTTTGACTTAAAAAATATAGTTTAGAATTTTATACAAGGCTATTAATATGAAAATAGGACTATACTTAATGGGAAAAATACATTAACTGAGTAATTTTTAATTCAAGTTAAAAGTGTCAGTGATCACAACCAACCATACTTCACGTAGACCCTGATTACTTGAGCTATCTTTCTTTTGGCCTCTTCGTTTAAGGCGAACTTCTTAGAGCCAATACGAGGTGCTTCATCCGAGTTTTCATCGAGTTCTTCATGGTCTGTTGTCAATACAAGCAACATTGATAACATCTTAGAAAATCCCCTTAGGGCGTTACTTTTTATTTCTTGCAGAAAATTGTCGAATGAAAATGCATGTGTGTCACAGCCCAAAAGCGAGAGCGTATTGATAAAACTGTCGTGATAGATATGGAGTAAATGATCCATGTGATCTTCGGCGATACCATATTGTGTGCTTGTGAATAAAAAGAACATTATATCAGACACTGGAGAACCATAAAAAGTAATTTGAAAGTCGACGAACTTTAAAGATGTTGGAACGCTATCGTCCTTTGATTTGTAGCGGAACATCATATTGTTTGTCCAAAAATCATTATGAGCCAGCGTCGCAAACGGTTCGATCGGTGCTGGACTGATGTTGCTGAATGTGTTTTCAACATCTTGAAGAAAAATTTCTAAAATCTTTTCAAAGTGCTCATTGAATTCAGGGATTTCACGGAACTCTGAAGCGGTCCTACTTTTATTTCTGACAGCGTCTTCCTTAGAGCCAGCCCCCCAAGTGATGTATTTACAAGCCTTGAGGATCGTGTTTTTAAACACTAGCGGTTTCTTAATCTTGATGGCGATAGCTGTGGCATGGAACCTCGCCAGTTTGTCCAAAACGAGCTCAGTGTGTTTTAAATCCAGTCCCAACTTACGGTCTCCCGTACGGTAGCCCTCTACCTTGAGGTTCTCCAACAAGAGGGCAGCACTTTCATCCACAGTCTGTCCTACGTCCTCGCCACGAGTCGCGCGCGCACCGTAACACTCGCAAAAGACGTCCAGACGCTTGTTCAACGGAACGCCGTATTCCTGCTCTATTCTCTTGAATTCTGGACTCACTAACACGTACATGTCAATCTCCTTCCTCACGCTGATGTTGACATTAAACGCTTTCCTGGCAAAGTCGCTGTCAGGCAGGAGTTTTGCGACCATGGACAACTTCTTACCCCCTGGTACCAACACCACGTCGATTGCAAGCATCGTACTTCCGAAGTTGTCCCCTGGTTTGGTCAAGGGAATAACATTCACTTCTTCTACTTTTATGAAGCTTCCAAACTTTGGCCTAAGAAGTTCTTCGAGATCTTTTGGTGTGATTGTTACAATATATTTGTGCTGATCCATGACTTATTTGATTGTTAATGTTATATCTGAAAAATTTAAGACCATTTTAGTGGCACATCTGAATTGCAAGCAAGGTCAATAACTAATAATAATAATCATACAATTCTATTTCTAGGAATTACTTCACCCCAAAGAAAGAAAGTATAGTTTTGATACCCATGGAACGAAGGTATAGCTTTTATGTAAGCGGGTATAATTTTATGACCTAGGAAAGAGAGTTTATTTGTTATGCCCATGAAAAGAAGTGATAATTTAAATACAAGTCCCTCCTTTTGATACATATTTAAATATCTTTAAATATTATTTAAATTGATAAGTTTACTGACGTCGCTAGTATATTGGCATTATATGTTCTTAAACAGGAAATAATAATGTGATAGTTGTGGAAAATCAAAAGTTATATCAGTATCTTCATAAGTAATGTACATAATCAACTCAGGAATATATAATTGTATATTAAAACAGCATGTGACTATTCAAAATCAAATGTACTGTACCAAATAATAAGATTCCTTTGACATTACTAACAACGGATAGGGCGGTAAAAGTATTAGCTTAAAATAATCAAAGGGATGGATGTCCTTCACTTTGGCTCACATAACTTAAATTACAACCTAAAAAAATAAACACATATTCATTCCTATTTAAAACAGCGTGAAAATGGGGGTGCATATTAAATAGAGCAATTTTTTTGTATCATTAATTCATTATGTTATACGCTATTTTGTTGATATTCCTTATGTAGCCTACACCACAATTATTTTTGAGTGGTTACATCATTATGTTATTTTACAAGTTACACCATGGTGGAAACAAGGAAGGTAAGCTTTGTACTTTCCACGTTAAATGAGGAATACTTTCTTTTTAATGGCCTATAAAAATGAGAAAGGTTTTCTAACTTAATGCAGTATAAAGACTTATATTAAAATAACTACCACAAGGTTATTTACAACTATCACGAAATAATGGAGAAATATCTACCAAGAAATGCTCTACAAACATTCACAAGGTCATTATTTTCTTCTTTGTTTAGGGAGCAGCTTGTGTTACCATCATAAAACTTTAAAAAATAAAAGATTGTTTGCTTTGTATGTATAAATTAAAAGTTTAACAATCTAGAATATTTGTTTACAACCTAATCTTAATTTACAGCTACGAAATAAACAGAAAAAAAAATCTATTACTATATTTTTAACAAAGTAGGTTTTTGAAATAAATATTTTGACCATTATTATAAATGTTGCTAAAATATTTTTATAAGGTCTATATTTATACGTAGGGTCATGTGATATCTGGTTGTCACTTTTCATAGATATTATCAACTTCTATAAAATTATGCTTATTTTAAAGTAAATTATAATTAATATTGATTGTAAAAAAAATTTATCTGTTCCTTACCACCAGAATCCTAACATAGTTTATGGACCAGCTTCAGTGGCCTTATCGTCTAAGGCGCTACTCTCGCGGTACACTAGACATCCGATGACAGGGAGTTTAAGGTTCGAATCTCAGCCGAGTGTACTGAGGGTAGTTATTCCAGAATGGCTTCCACGTAAATGCGGGTACACTTACTATAAATATAGCCTTTATCATCCCTAAGACAACTAACATAATTAGTACATAAGCATATAAACCCGAACGGGAATAAGACATGGTGGGGGAAAAAAATTGGGTAGTGTGACGGGTGACGCAAACAAAGAAAAAATCAATACCTGAGTGGAAAATGATATCAATTTTAGAGTTTTGAGTGAGTAATATGCAATATATTTGAATTGTTGTGATATGTTCTGTATGAATGGAGCAATAGAAGGACAAAGTAGGCTACAGATAAATTATGTAGAATTTTAATTTTAATAGGAAGAAATATTTGAAAATACAATCACAAATTTCGCGTTCAGCATTGATAATGTTATTCATGTTATTTTATAGTTTTTGATAATAGCTATCAAACGTGACATCTGCCAATAACATCACTTGAAGTATGAATATGTGAGAGTATATATAATAGATTTTCTAGATGTCAGATAAGGTACTTACTTACTATATGACATTAAGAACTCAGTTAATTTCCTCACTTACAAAAGTACGCCACCAATCCCTATCTTGAGCTAGTTCCATATAGTACACCCCATTACACCCTATCGCTTTCAGGTCCATTCTAATGCTATTCTACCATCTGCATCTAGGTCTTTCCCAATGGTATCATCACATTGGGTTTGCCCGTCAGTGCCCTGAACAAGGTTCTAGATTCTTCCATTCGCACTACCTGTCCTGCTCACCGTAATCTACGAGACTTTACTCTCCTAAAAATGTCATTTGATGAGGACAGGGTGTGTAACTCATCATAATATAACACCCTCTATTCCCCAGTAAGTAGTCTCATCACTTTTTGGACTAAATATCTTTCTAAATACCTTATTTTCGAACACTATAAATTGGTTTTCGTCACGTAAGGTAAGAGACCACGTTTCACATCCATAGAGAACAGCCGGTAAACTTATTGTTTCGTTTATTCTGAATTTTACACTCCTTGACAGCAGGCGAGATGTGAACAACTTACTGTTCAAGTAATAGCATTCATTCCCCGTCTGTATTATTTTTCCTAATTTACAATCTAATGTCGTTATTGCTAGTTAAATTTGTTCATAAACAATGTAACTCATTAACCCTGTCAAATGATATGTTGATCGAAGGTATTTCAAAATTATCGATCCCAATCTGTGTTCCCTTTGTGATCATACACTTAACATCTTCATCGTTAACTTCTAAACCTATTATATTTCCTTACTAGCCTCTAATAAAATTACTGCATATCTTGCAACAGCTTCTTTACTACTGCCCAACAACACTTAAGCATCTGCTTATCCTAATAGATTCATTGTACCGCTTAAGGTAAGATGGAAGGGGACGTGAAAAAGGTCAGTGTTTTTTCAGATTTCATAGCAAAACATTTTTTGGGTAAAAATAAATCAAATATTTCTCCAGTAGAAACATGGAGTTCAATTTTCTTCACATGTTGACCTCAAAAATGGTTGAATCTCCGTCATGAGCATAGAGGAACTAGATGACAATTTTGTTTAACTAAGAGAAAAAGTTGCCGTTAAATTTTAGGACACCCCTGACAGATATTCAACAACTGTTGATATCACCGTGTGAAGAATATTAAATTCTATGTTTGTACTCGAGCAATATTTTATTTATTTTGGCCAAAATAAGTTTTGCAATAAAAACTGCTAAAACACTGGTTTTTTCCCGCTATCCCTTCCATCCCACCCCCCTGCCACGCATAAGCTCCTATTTATGAAGATTTTAGTGAAGCTATAGAGCTTTGTTTTTCGCTAACTAGACGTTCGGACTATGCTCGTTTGAATTACGTTGATTGGTTAGGGATGAGGAAGGTAGCACTTATAGGAATTTTAAGTGTATTTGCATTGGAGCAGTATGACAAACCATTTATGTGATTCAACCATCAGTACATCTAACCAGGATTTGAACCCCAAACTCCCCGTTACTGGCAAAATATGTGCCCACAAAGTGGATTCGTAAGGCTGAGGGATATAACAAATGCTACAGCTCAAATTTCATAGGAAGTTTTTTTTATAAAATAAAAACTGTTTATGCAAACATTTATAACATAACTGCTAGGTCGGATCTCTAATCCTAGCCGGGTGTACAGAGAATTATATTTCTCCAAACGATTTACCCAGTATCCCTTCAAGCAAATGCAAACACGTTTTTTCTTCAATCCTACCTTATTCATCTTTACTCCATAAGTATAATTAATTTTAATAGCCTGGCTGGGTGGTTATTAGACTCTGTGCTCTAAGGTTGACGCACATTATGGCGTATCATTCCGCATTGACTCGGACAAAATTCTCGATTTTAGTTTTTACAAACTAACCCCAATTTATTAACAAATAATGTAGGCTGTAGATTAGCGTGAGATATTGAATAGTTAAGATTTTCATAGAAATGCCTTCATTAAAGTTTAAACAAATTAAGCTCATTAATAAATAAAAATAGATGACCTAGTGGTCTAGGGGAAAGGTGTCGGAGTTCTATGCTGGGGTCCGGGGTTCAATCTTTGGTCCCAGCACAGATTTATTTGATTACCAAACCCTTCTTTCCCCTCTGACAAGGCATGTATTAATCACAACTTGTGAATGTGAGGAATGCCAGGCCTCCACCGTGGTTCAGATTCCACGTTAAACTGTAGGTCCTTCATTTCTTCTCACAATCACCCTACCATTACACATTAGTGTAAGTGTGTATAACCCGAACGGGTAGTAAGATGCGGTGCTAATAATAATAAATACAATTTTATAGTTTTGAACAACTTAGGAGGATCGACTCGCTACAGCGGATATAATAATAACTGTTCAATTGGGCATACATGGACACACACATGAGGGTAAATAGGGACACACATGAGAAAAAATTCAAACACATACGGACACACATGAGGACAAATAGGGACACATAACATGGACATACATGAGGACAAATAAAGACACATAAAATGGACACACACGATGACAAATAAGGACACACATAAGAAAAAACAAACTAACTGGCTTACACATAAAAAAAGGAACATGCATGAGCATACACAGAAGGGCACACAAGCAGAATTCACGGATAAGATATTTACTTAAAATAGAAACGCAAAAGATTAACACGAGACATTTTTACTTCAATACTTACATGAAGAACAAAATAATGCTATAAGGTGAATCCCTTGCAGTGAGTCTTATCAATTTGAATGGTTGGTGACATCTGCAAGTCTACTGCTTGAATCGTTATAATGAGAAATCTAGATAAGTTAGTGAAGCGTAGTCAACTATCTTATCTTGATATAAAAAAATCTTGGTAATATAAGTTTTTATCAGAGGCATTCATTATTCAAGTGGCCAATAAAATCTGTAAATAATAACCTCCATAATTTTTAAATATTATTCATCTACTCGTTACATATTCAACGTGATCATCAACACGTCTGCCAGGAACGTTAACTATGATTTATCAACGAGACGATAACGGGAAATCTGACGAGCAAGCTTTACTTTATCACTATTGACATAATTATTTATGAAAACAATTAAGAACTGTAACCACTTCGGTGGCCGAATGGTCTAACATGTAATTCTCAAAATATACTGAACTGCTGATGATGGGGATATCGTGGTTCGAATCTTGGTCGGGTGTACTTAGGGTGATTAAACCTTAACGGTTGGCCACTCTACCTCCACGCAAATGCGAGTAAACTTCGTCTAAATTCTTCTCAATGACCGATATCTGCAGCAGACCTTCACGTAAAATGGTGAAACAAATGCCACTTTTTTTTATGGTTAAGTCAACATACAATTGCCCTCCTATGTCCGTGTTTATCGTCCTAAATAATGTTTTCTAGCAAGTGTTTTCAAGTGCTTATATATGGGTACCGAACTTTTGTAGTGATGGGTTAATTCACACGAGAAAGAAAATAATAATAAGTAATCTGCTAAAATATATTTTAACAGGAAAGTTGAAATAATTGATGACCCATATCAATGGGCACGTGGAATAAACGCTAAGCTCATTTTGTCTGGTTTGCCTGTAATAGGAACATTGGGGCTAAATTCACCAATATGTGTGCTACCTGCTAAGAAGGTTTGTTCTTTAATGGTTCTTTCACCACACAAATGTGGATGCCTTTACCATAAATTCTGCCTTTCTCATCCCTACCATATGAGTGTATTTAAATGCGTATAATCCATACGTATAGTAGGATAGGGAGCAAATAAAGTACATATGGGCACCGTATTTACATTACATAGTACGGTGGAGAGTGGTTCATATTTTCAGTGATTTCATTGGTCACTGCCTTCTCCCACTTTCTCTTTATCTACTCTCAACTGCTTCACCATACATACATACATACATACATACACACATACATGCATGCATACATACATACATACATACATACATACATACATACATACATACATACATACAT
>CABFOW010005034.1:34713-47652 GCA_902141385.1 Timema californicum
GTGACCAGTGGGGGAGCTAGTCTGTGACCAGTGGGGGAGCTAGTCTGTGACCAGTGGGGGAGCTAGTCTGTGACCAGTGGGGGAGCTAGTCTGTGACCAGTGGGGGAGCTAGTCAGTATCCAGTGGGGGAGCTAGTCAGTGACCAGTGGAGGAGCTAGTCAGTGACCAGTGGAGGAGCTAGTCAGTGACCAGTGGAGGAGCTAGTCAGTATCCAGTGGAGGAGCTAGTCAGTGACCAGTGGGGGAGCTAGTCAGTAACCAGTGGTGGAGCTAGTCGGTATCCAGTGGGGGAGCTAGTCAGTGACCAGTGGGGGAGCTAGTCAGTGACCAGTGGTGGAGCTAGTCAGTAGCCAGTGGTGGAGCTAGTCAGTGACCAGTGGTGGAGCTAGTCAGTAACCAGTGGGGGAGCTAGTCAGTAACCAGTGGAGGAGCTAGTCTGTGACCAGTGGAGGAGCTAGTCTGTGACCAGTGGGGGAGCTAGTCTGTGACAACCATAACAACACGTGGTGTCTCCCTCTGTTGGGAACTTAGACCCACCAGTTCTTGCCGCTCGGTTGATGGGATAATAGGACAACATTTTCTGTGTTCCGCGGAGTCACGCGATCTTGACCTTGAACCGAGTGCACGTGCACCTGGCTCCAAGTGACGGGCAGTTGCTCAGAGCACGTCTCTAATTACAGTCTGACCAAAATAAATACATTGGTCCGGGTTCGAATGCAGTCGAGAGCATCCACCGGTCATATTTCCAGTCTCGCTTCTAAAAACATCCGTCAACAGTTCTCTAGGGCGTCACTTGTGTCAGACTGGCCTGCTCGGAACGGGACGTTCGTTTGTCACGTGGTTTCCTTATTTGTCGAATAAAATTACAGCACGAGAGTAATATCCAACTCATCCCGGTGGCCGCACGGTCTAAGGCGCTACTCTAGCATTACACTAGAATGACGATGACGGCGAGATCGAGGTTCGAATCTCGGTCGGGTGTACCGAGTTTTCCCAAATTGTTTTCCACTCTCCCTTCACGCAAATGCGGGTACATTTCCTATGAATATACCTTCATAGCTAAAACCACTTTTAGTACATAAGCGTATAGCCCGAGCGGGTAGTAACACGCGTTCATATGTGTTTATACTATGAACACATTAGAAAGGGTTCACATTTAGACACATGTATCTGGACATGTGAATTGAACCAGAGACCTTTGGATCAGTGAAACTATGTATTGTTGTAATTTTCATCATAACATTCTAATCATGTTATGTTTATTTGTTGTATTGCCCAACCTGGGGACGTATCTGGGCTACTTATGACTTGTTTCACCTGTGACCAGCAGATCGCCAGGCCTCGTGACGTCACCACAACACCGGCCTGGAATGGAACCGAACACGGGCCCTTCAGAACAATCACAACACCGGGTGTGTTCAACATTTCACTCAAACCTGTTTAAATATCCAACAGGCACTTCGTAAATCTGAAGGTGTAACCTTTGTTTACCATAGCATACACTCCGTGTACAAGGAAATGGCTTACCTTCGTTAGTTCCACTATGCTGCAGCTAATAGGATCAGGTCGTAGTGTAATGTGTCACGGTAGGACTGACGCGTTACAGTGGCGAGCCGCTACAGTCGTACTTTATAAACATGTAGATATTATTATTTCCTAAACAATGGCCTGTTTTGACACGAATTTATTATTATTATTATTATTATTATTATCAGCACCGCGTCTTACTACCCGTTCGGTTTATACGCACTTACGCTAATGTGTAATGGTAGGGTGATTGTGAGATGAAATGGAGAGGAGGACCTACAGTTTAACGTGGAATCCGAACCACGGTGGAGGCCTGGCATTCCCCACATTAACAAGATGTCTTGTTAGAGGGGAAGGAAGGGTTCGATAATCAGATAAATCTTTGTCTGGACCGAGGATTGAACCCCGACCGCCAGCACAGAAGTCCGACACCTTACCCCCTAGACCACCAGGTCACTTGAAATGAATTTGAATTAAAAAGTATAAATTAGGTATGGACACATGTAATCAGCAACAGTAAAAGGTTTTAATGTTGGTCAAAACACAACAAAACATTTAACTTTTTCTCAAAGGCTACCAACTTTTCTAATTCTGAGCTTAAAATAAACTATGTTTGAATAGATTTAGTGTTTTGGAAGTCTTTCTAATTTGATAGACGCTGTTCAATACAGGAGGATTCTTAGTTTAGGAATATCATCTTCCTGTAGGATCAGTGGTATTGGAGAGATCTATCATCACGATCACGATCACGATCACGGGACATAGGAAACACACCGTTCTCCCAAAGTCTGCAGGAAGGAAAGTGATAGTGCTAAGAATGGCTCGTGTGGCCTTGAAGGGGGGGAAATACGCAGACGTTATGGGGGGAGGGCAACAAACAGGCTCGACTCACTCGACCAAGGACCAGTCTACTGTTCATACCTTATTTTCAAGAATACCCGGTGTTCCAACAGGTTTATTTACATAATTACCATCCAGTTACCCGTGCGCAGAAACCCCGAATAAGCGATTGAGGTGTTTAGTCTACATGCGCCCAACAAGTTACAAACAAACATGTTTATTAATAATTAGTTAGAAAAAACAACTTATTTCAAGAACGAAATGGAAGAATTGTATGAATTGTCGCTCATTTGTTGAAGACGTGTGTGAATCAGCCTGGACACATGTCGGGCCATTCAAAATGTAATTATGTCTCTCACAACCTTGTATGTTAGTTGTTCTATTTATAATATGTAGGTTATAGCTTGGCGTATGCACCGACAACTTTGGGGATACAGAGTTGGCTGGGGGTCACGCGAACATAGGTCTAGGCCACAGGAAAACATACATGCATACATTAACTGTCTCCTTGCCCCACTTAGTATAGAACTCCGGGAATGAAATCATCACACATGACTATGTACACCATAGTAGCCATCACTGAATGATATAGTATGAGGTTGGTTGACAATCAGCTAAATCACTATTCATTTTCAAAATGTAAGATCAACTTTGGACACTAACATCCTTTATTAGGCTAAGATTCAAAATATTTTAGACCCCCTTTCAAAAACCGCGACTGGATCTAACAAAACAAGCCGTGTTACTTTATAAACGCCAGGCATGTAAAAGTTGGTCTGATGGAACTTTGGACATCCCTGCTTCCAAAATGAAGGACTGATGCAAGGTGTCCTTGAGGATGTCGATACGTGCTCAAATTTGAACAACCCAGCAATTGATTCAAACGTTATAAGGACACGGACGGACACCGACAGTGATCTTTATATTGTAACCGGGTGGACATCAACTTTCGAGATTTTAGAGGAGGCGTGAAAACTTACGGGTATTTCTTTCTCTTTCTTACACTTACTAGTTAGCCTACGAGATAATTGGTCATACTTTACCAGTTTATGCACATTTATAATATATAAAAGGATATATTATGTTTAAGATGAATGGGTTGATAAAATATGTGTGTGTGTGTGTGTGTGTGTGTGTGTGTGTGTGTGTGTGTGTGTGTGTACACAATACCTACGACATTATGGACCACCAATAATTGAGTCCTAGAGGTTTCTAGGAAATAGCCGTTATAGTAACATGCTGTCGCCATAAGGACGATGGTCTGCCTATCAGACGACAGGATTGAACGTCACGTTTTGGTCAGTTGCAACTGATGTGTCCCTGGTAGCCTGGACCTGTCTGATTGTTGTATTGTTAGCCCCTGATGGTTGATTGAACTGTAGCTGCTTGTTACCATCGTGACGAGGTCGGTTGTCCGGGGTTGCGGCAGGTTAATTACCAACCAGACAACTAGAACTCAGAGGAACTCTACCAACTAGAACTTAGAGGAACTCTACCCACCAGACAACTAGAACTCAGAGGAACTCTACCCACCAGGTTAATTACCAACAAGACAACTAGAACTTACAGGAACTCTACCCACCAGGTTAATTACCAACCAGACAACTAGAACTCAGAGGAACTCTAAAGAGGAACTCTACCCACCAGGTTAATTACCAACCAGACGATCTTGACGTTTGATCCGATCGCTCATCAAACATACTAATTGCCAAGCGGATTAATACGTAATTGATTTTAGTAAATATCTTTTTAACTGTAGAAAGTTTCGAATAAATGACTATAGGTTTGTTTCAACATAAAAAAAGAGATCCCAAATCATAAAATTGTTTTCCTCGTTCATGTAACCTCAAACGGTAGTGATATTGCGATGAAAGCTAATTACGTTCCTGAACTTGGCATTATGTCATTACAATAATTGGTATTATCATGGTAACTCATGTGTATTACTACAAACGAAACAAACCAACGACCTTCACAATACTTGGCATGCATTAAACATGCTTCATTATTAGTCATTAAGAGATATAACATAGTTTTTTACTTTGGTTTCCTTTATCGCGGCCATTTTAAAAATAAATGTGTTTTTGTTCAGTATTGATTAGTCTACCTAATAGTAGTATTTACCTGTAGTTACTTCAGATAGTAGTTTCCCACATAATTAAAACTACAATCATAATTAATCTCATTGTTAATACAGTAAAGTAATAGAGCGCGGAAAGTGATGGGTTGTTGGTCGGCTCCGTGTCAATTGTGGCGGCTTGTGAGAACACCTCGCCCGGAAGGCAGGCAACCCCCGAGACACGCACGACGTATGATCCTATTAACTCAGTGGCCTGCTGTGCCAAGTCAAGTCCAAGGTAAGGAGTCGTGTTGAAATCTACCACCTTATTATTATTATAGTACCAACCTAATGATCCATATAATGGGCAAGACTTTAGGTAAACAACGTTATCTATTTTTTATATAAATAGGCCAATTATTAATTTTATAAATATATAATTAGGCTAATTAACTATTTGGGTCGAACACGAAGATTATTATTTCATGGTGACGTATCAGAAGTCATCTCTGCTTACGTTGTAGATATAATTTATTTATCACTAGGTTTTAAAAATACTATTTATCAATCGTTATAAATTGATTATAAATGTTGAAATATGTCATTTTTAGTTATTGGTTCAAATATGTTGGTAATATTGACAAGTTTCCTTGTAAATCTTTCAAAGCTGTGAAGGTTCTAGTGTGTGTCCAAGTCGAAACGAAGGAGATGAGACGTTGCAAGTCTGGAGCGCTTCTAGAATGTTCATGGGCAACCCAAATAATCAGAGTAACGGCACAGACAGCGGCCCCAGTTCACTCCGGAAACAGAAGTCATCAGCTCGCGTTAACAGTTGTACAGTAGTTACACATATATCAACACTACATATTATAGATGAGACTCTGTAGTTCTGTAATGGCGGTAGACGATGAGCCGGTAGGGGCGATTAAATAAGACATCGGCTGGTTCCTTTCATCGACACCTTGCAGAGTTCCCCTCTTGTGAAACTATCGGCTGGTTCCTTTCATTGACACCTTGCAGAGTTCCCCTCTTGTGAAACTATCGGCTGGTTCCTTTCATTGACACCTTGCAGAGTTCCCCTCTTGTGAAACTATCGGCTGGTTCCTTTCATCGACACCTTGCAGAGTTCCCCCTCAGCTGGTTCCTTTCATCGACACCTTGCAGAGTTCCCCTCTTGTGAAACTATCAGGACAAGCTCCAGCCTAGGTTCTGTGGTCATCAGGCCCATTCAACCACAAACATGTAGTACCCTATTTTAACAAGTGTGTAGTTATAATATAATATATAATTTGATAGGCCAGTTTCCGGTCATAGAAATTACGAGGAAATGACTGTGCAGATGTTGACAAACGACCACTCATTTTAACGGTCCGCGATGTCGGGGAAAATAATAGTTTTCCACGAAAATCCTATTTTCAAACAGCATTTTCAGTTTTTCATTCTTTGTTTATTCACCGCGGGAATCTTTATTTGTTGTTCCTAACCTATCACAATGTTATCTTTGGATGCTGGTCATATATAACACATCTAAATTGAGATGCTCAAACTGGGGACAACATTTATTTTTATTGAAATGGTGTTATCGTTAATTCACATTTAAATCGATAATATTGAGCATAATTCGAAGATTAAATGGTTCAGCTGTAGGGTCAGTGAAAATGTTGTCTACGTTTAGTTTCGCGCGTGATAAAACGAGGCTTACATATGTTTTGGTATGTAATATAGCTCAAAAACTATAACATGATCCTGAAGCTTATCTATAATTTGACAAACCCATTTCCGGTCATTGAAATTACGAGAAAATGACAGCAGATTTTGACAAACGATCGCTCATTTTTAAGGTTAGGGGTCCAGGATGTAGAGAAAAATAGCAGTTTACAACAAAAATGTGATTTTCCAAGAAAATTCTCAGTTTTTCATTCTTTGCTTACATCAGCACGGAAACCTGATTTATATCGGCAAATAAATGTTCTCTCTTTGTTTAAAAGTAGCTCAATTCTTACGTAAGTGGTAAAGTTCAACAAATGAGTAAAGAGCTGGGAGAGGGAAACTTATATCTTAGGGTAAGGAAGAAAAACTTACTTTTTGCTTGAAATTAAATAATAAAAGATCAAAATCAATTAAAAGTTGCCTTTGACAAGTAGGCCTAAACCTTTTAACTAGAAGTCGAATGAGGCTTTATTCTATAGAAAGTTTCCCAGCAAAAAAAACAAAACAATTGAATAAATGTTGCAGCGATAATTGGTAGATATCGCCGCCACGAGCAACGTTCAATATTTCAAACATGAGATATATGGGGTCAAACTTGCTGTTTTATACTTGTCACGTGTCAATGTTAAGGTAAAGTAGTACATGTACACAATGACATATTTATAACATGTTAAATAAAATATTATTTTAGTGATACGCAATTAAATAATGGCAAAATGACATCACCCCGAAGCCTTGATTCCATCACATAGCACATAATATCGCATTTGTTTGGTCTATTGGTCTAACTCGGCTCGTTAATTTAACGAGCGACGCCGAATCGATCATTGTCAATATAAATGTGTTGTTTCGAGTGTACCAAACACTGAGACTAGGGGCAGGGTCGGGTCGAGGGGGGCTCTCAGAATAAAGGTTGTTTGGGAAGTACAACTAGGTGTGTATTACCCGGCCAGCCCCGGTGCGGGACCATCACACACTTGTGCTCATTGTTAGAAGATCAGTGTTTCTGTTGATGGAGAGATGGAGAGCAAGATGGATCGTTCCGGTGCTCAAGAAAACAAACATCCGTGGACAATATCGGACAATATCGGACAACATCCGTGGACAATATCGGACAACATTCACGAGGGACACAAGTTGTACCGATATTCTCCAATGTCTCGGTGCGGTTTCCCCGATTGTTGGCCCAAAAAAACCAGACAGCATTCGAGCCCGCTATAGACTGGAATACTAATGAGAGAGAGAGGTGGTGGTTTGAATCCCGGCCGGGTGTACGCCTGAGATGTTAGTTTTTACACTCTGCCTCCATAAAGTGCGATTGCGAGTGCACGTTCACTAAATTAAACCTTTCTAATCACTAACGCAATTACTAGTTTGTACACTATTTTAAGTTAGTGTTTTCTATACTCGTTTATGTTTTTACAGTTTGAGGCGTTGTTCGCGAGGTTAAGCAGCACCAAAACTAACACGTGACCACTTTTTGTCGGTTACTCTTTGTAAAATATTGCGTGATAATTAATACATTTAAATAAATTGAATGTATGATGCAAACTATTACCTTGCCCACAAACAAACTATCCATTAACAACGCCATCTTTATTTGAACACGCTGACCTGGCGGTCTAGGGGTAAGGTGTCGGACTTCAGTACTAGGGGTCCGGGGTTCAATCCTCGGCCCCGACACAGATTCATCTGATTACCAAACCCTTCCTTCACCTCTGACAAGACATCCTGTGAATGTGGGGAATGCCAGGCCTTCACCGTGGTTCGGATCCCACGTTAAACTGTAGGTCTTCCATTTCATCTCACAATCACCCTACCATTACACATTAGCGTAAGTGCGTATAACCCGAACGGGTAGTAAGACACAGTGATAATAATAATAATAATTTGTTTGAACATGTTCATAAAATAAGATCACCATACATTGTTAAATGTGTTGGGGGNTCATCTCACAATCACCCTACCATTACACATTAGCGTAAGTGCGTATAACCCGAACGGGTAGTAAGACACAGTGATAATAATAATAATAATTTGTTTGAACATGTTCATAAAATAAGATCACCATACATTGTTAAATGTGTTGGGGGGCGGGGAAGAACACCACAGTT
Organism: Timema californicum; assembly: GCA_902141385.1. NCBI lineage: Eukaryota > Metazoa > Arthropoda > Insecta > Phasmatodea > Timematidae > Timema > Timema californicum. Next base: position 42,963 of record CABFOW010005034.1, read on the forward strand.
CACTAGAGAGTATAGATAATACACCGTTACAGAAACAACAATATACAGCGTTGTTTTCGAAAACTAATCACGGTTCACCGAGCTGTGTTGCCGGAACTAGTTCAGTTTTAATTGTTACGCCGCTACTAGATGGCGCTAATCCTCCGACTGTTAGCAACTTGTTATCACAGCGTTGATGGATTTGAGATACCCCGTAACAAGTTTCAATCTTCTACCGCAATGAAAAGGAGATTATTTTGGTTTTGGGAATTTTGAAACTCGCTATTCAAGCAACCCACTTACTAAATATCTAACAATTATTTTGTAATTGGAGCAGTCTCTCTACATCCCTGGCAAATGTCAGTTCTATGACTCGCCTAAAGACGTATTGTTATGTTGACTTGGACACCCCGCCCCGCCCTTTTCACAACCTACATTTTACATTCGTGGCTATTCCTTATTGTCAAATTTAGATTTTCCTGCCGCAGTTAAACCCCCCTCCCGTATCTTAGTTTGTTACCGTCATGAGAAGTATAAGCCAACTTGATTTCGGTCGGAGGAACACATTTCTTCTGAACATTGATAACATCTTACCGTATTATTCTGTTATTCTATGGCCATTGGTAATATCCATCCACAGTGACAGCTACATATCACACGACTTCATGTTTGAATATATTAAAACTGTTTTAGTACCCAGTAACTAACTTCTACTGTCCTTCCTACCAAAATAAGACTATGGTTGTTTACCACCAGATTTTGAAAGTTTTAGCACCCCTCCAATCCACTCTTAAAATTTTCAAATTTAAATATTTATTTGGTTAACTAAAGCTGTATCTCTCTCTACCTGTCTGTCAAATTTTTATTTTCTACCTCATCTAAAACGGTTGTTTTTCTCTCTAAATTTTAGGTTTCCCAGTTTTAGGGGCCCCCCATTGTGAAATTTCCCAGTGCTATAATTATCTGGTTAGTATGGGGATTACCCTCCTGCCATGCCAGATCTCCAGTTTCCGAGCCAGGGGGGGCGCGTTCTAACTGCTATTATATCGATCTTTATTTATGTACACCAATAAAATGAAGAGTTGTCCGTCCTGTGTCATGTCAGCACCACGTGACCTTGGGCAACGTAGCTCTCGGAGACATTTCGGCCGGTGACCCAACCTCGTCACCCCCCACACTGGCGAACTAGGACTACCACTACCAGAATGTATCATATTCTCGGCGAAAACCCGTCTATTTTCTATAGCTGTGAACAGTCAAAACGAGTTGGCGCATGAATACACGATCCGCCCGTTACCGACAAACCGATATTCACGTGTCGCCACTGATGTGTGCATCTTTTCATTTTCAAAAACTTAGGCCTACTATTATTTAGGGTATTCAACGTGCGGTTTCTGAACCGACTGATTATATCGGCGCACGAGAATTTCTATGAGCGAGAGCGAAAGGACCTAATAATCCAGAGGTTCTTGTACACGCCCCAATGGACAACATAATTATATGGCAGCCCTGATTGGTAATTAGTTGAGAACGGTAGGCCTACACTTGTCGAGACTCGGGCTATGTATCGCTTGTTGAGTCATATTGAGTCATGTCGTGTTGCGGGAGTCAGCATTTCCGCGAGTTGACACATTCCAATGAATGAACCTGCTATAATCCCACTGACACACATTCCACACATAGTTAGCTATTCCTTTCACGATCACTAATGAGATTCAGTTTAATAAATTAACTCTCGAGACGAATTAAAACAACAACTTAGTGCGTGAGGATGTTGATGAGATTAGTTGAAAACAAATATTAATTCCCCTGTTGACAATAGATGTAACTAATCAACATTTAGATTGTCGACCGAGCTTTCTATATTCAACGTTTTTTCTTCGAATAAAAGTGTATGGCCTACTTTGTTTAGTGCACTGTACTCTACTGACAATATTCCGGACGTGTTAATAGCATTAAACTTGGTTGTAACAACACACATATTACCGAGTAGGCCAACTACGCACGTGTGTGTGTGTGTGTGTGTGTGACGTACCATAGATAAGACAACTTTGCGAACTGGAGATGATAGGCCTATTTATTTAAAAGATAATGCAATTGTTGAATCATCGAAAATACCTCTATAGTGTATCTGGACGTGATTCAAGACAGAAATTAAATTAGTAATGTTGATTCAAATAAAACGTTATTTATTTCCTAATAAAATGATCTTGTTAAAAGTTAAAAAAAATATGCAGTAATTACAAACAAATTTAATCGCACGATTTTGTTGATACATTTACCCGATTGAACCGTGGTTATTAAAAGTTTAGAGATTCTTTAAAATGTTTACTAGTCAAAATAGCCCTGTAGATGGATCGTTATAATTAATAGTCAGAAGTGATCATCTCGATCTTGATTACCGTCTAACGTTACAAGAATATGCAACAACGTGTCTTTCTAATACCAGTACAATACTAAAAACCATTTAACTCCATTCTAAGTAGTCATTGTATTAATGATACTAAACTAAATAGTAAACTTTACTAAATACACATCATTATGAACTTTGTTAAAACCAAATATTGAAATAAACATTCTTACATACCGTAATGATTGTATTCCACTTCAATACAGACGCCGAAAAAAAACTTAACTCAAAAATATAAGCTGTATAAATTGTCTTACAAAATTTGTTTATTAAACCTCCGTCACTAAGTTACGCTAAACATGAGAAATCGCACACTACTGAATTCAAACTATTTTTGCGGTACCTTTATTGTAGCGGCATTGTGGTGTGATGTCAGTCTACACCAACACAGCCAATCATAGCTCTCCTGTCGTCTGCGCATCTTGCACGCGCATCAGCCATTTGTTGGCTGCATGCTACGTCACACTCGCTGCCAGATGGCAATGGCAAGCGGACAAATCACGCGTGCGCGCTTGCTCGTGTTCGACGTATGACAGATACAGTAATACTTGTATTTTTATTTATTCTTTTAAACATTAAAGATATAATCAATGTCCACTACAAGAATACTTACTCGTCTTAAGGAATATCATTTTACAATAAAACCCAGACTTCAGCGCTACACTCGGCGATAAAACTGTTGGCGCGCTGTTGGGACAGACGGCTCTCGATCAATACAGCTGATAGGCCTAACCAGAAACCACCCAGACAACCTGTCTGCCCGAGGATTTCCCAATTCGTGTAGCGTCATAAACATAAATATAGAGGGTATTTCCTAAAACAAGCATCGACTTCTAATTCTCGTTTGGGAATATCAAAATGTATTTATATGGATTATTTGAGAACCCCCAACTTCCCGTGAAAAGTCACCACGCTGTGACAAAAAGCCTCATTTAAAAACCTAGGTTTTCCTCGCGGTTTTCACATTGTGTGAACATGTGAGTGCACCCAGCAGACATGAGTTTCCGTCTCAAAGAGTCTAATCGGACTATCATTGTAGACGTGACGGAGGTTATGTGGTGTCGTGTTAACAGTGACTACAACAGCAGATCACTAGATCTGTGACAGTGACAACAATGCAAACACAATAATCAAACAAACTTGCCTGTGGGCCCGTCCCTGCATTTTTGGGCGCGCACCGCGGTTTCCTGTATTTCCTGCCCATCGAACGTGAGTGCCGGGTTTGCACCGTCCGCGTCGCGAGAATCGCCACAAGACTGCCAACATGAACAACTCAAAACACAGACCTAGGATAAAAGTACTCTCGTCGGTTGGTACGCGCGCGTCAACTTTACCAGGGACAATTTAAACACAAAAATATTTAAAACAAGCGATAAAACGTATTTATTAGGTTTTTAAATCCAATAATATTAAATATTAAACATTGTTGGTATATTCTGTATTGATCGCGTTAACTTTTAAAAATAGTTTTACAGTGGTTATAAATTAACTGTTTCGGGCTAAGAGTCTTACTACCCGTCCGGGTATGAAGTCCTATAGCCCGACACTACCAGGAGAGGGATGATATAGTTATAACTGTATCAGCATCAGCGTGGGAAGAGAGTGGGAAACAATTTAGGGACAAACAAATCAGTGCACGCATCCGGGATTTGAAACCCAGACAAGACCGACGCCTTGATCTGCGTACCCAATGGTGCGGGTACTCTCACTGTTAGCTGTTACCAAATAAAACAAAAAACCCAAATATTAATTTGTTGCAGAAATAAGCTCTACTGTGTGGGCCTACTAGGGCAATGCGCTTTTCTATCAATAAAATAAAATATTGACGCCATCTTGCTAATTTTGAAAGTAAGTTCCATGATGTAACCTACGAGCTATTACTTTGTATCGTCCCCTTCTGTAGATTAATGACATTTATCATAAACAGCAATATTTAGCTTGTTTCTTTAGGTTGGGCAATCCTAGCCCTTGGCTCAGTCTGCAGTCTCTGTCTACTGCACTAAGCGAGGGTCGAATACCGGACTGGCCGAGGAATCGATCATTGATAGAATGTAGGTTTACCACTTCACAATGATAAGTTGCCGGCCGGGGACTGGATGTTGTGTCTATCCTAGTCATAAGTTAGATTATAAGGTAGACCTAGCCAGTCGGTAGTGTAACAATACTTGGCTTTAATAAAAACACTTACCCGCAGGTTGTAAACAGTAATGGTTGTAAATAGTAATGGTTGTAAACAGTAATGGTTGTAAACAGTAGTGTCTGTAAACAGTAATGGTTGTAAACAGTAGTGTCTGTAAACAG
>CABFOW010005035.1:2817-47633 GCA_902141385.1 Timema californicum
CACGTTGTCGGAACTCCATCCTAACTCCCACCGTGACTCGCGTTGCCGGGATTACATCCCACCTCCCACCGTGATTCACGTTGTCGGAACTCCATCCTACCTCCCACCACGATTCACGTTGCCGGGACTCCATCCCACCTCCAACCACGACTCACGTTGCCGGGACTCCATCTTACCTCCCACCGCGACTCACCTCACGTTGCCGGGACTCCATCCTACCTCCCACTGCAACTGCCGTATAGTAATAACTAACCGTTACTTGTCATCTAGAAAATAAACAAATATAATTTGTACAAACTTCAGACAAATGGAGCAGTCGATCGAAACGGTCTCGCCATTGCGTTTTGTACTAGTTTCTCTATTAAATAATTGGTAAGAACCACGCCTATTTTATCTAGCGAGCTTGACTAAAGCTTTCCATTACTAAAAGAATTAACACTAACCCTAACATTGCAAATTCATGTAAGTTGCCCATTTACAGCAATTTTATTTTCTAAAGTTCTTGAATTACGAGTCAATCTAATAATACACGTGCCATATTGATTAAAAACCCTCTGATATATTACATTTATAGTGGGTAGACCCTTTCAAGACATACCACTTGAGTTCAATTCGTGTGATTCGGGTTTCTGATAATTGAGAAATACCAAAACTCGAGAGGTGGAATCACTCGAGAAGCCAAATAATTTACTCAGGAATATGCCTTTCAGAGTAAACAAAAGTGGAGAGTGATTCAGTTATAGGTGATTCTGTGTGATGATATATTATTGTTATTAGAAAGTCTGGTTTATATGCACAAAACAATATTAATAACAATTAAAATCATCGCTAGGAACTTTGTTTCTCAAATTATTACTTCCACAAAGAGTGTTTATAAATTCGTATATGTATTGTACATACTTTAATTTATTTGAAAAGCCATGTCTTCATTCCCGTGCTTCTTTGTGCTAATGTGTCTGTTCTATGTGTTTGGTGGCCGAATCAATGGGAAAAATAAGTTATATCGTATTGCAATTAAATTTTACAAAAAATATAAATTAACGGCTTTGGTTTTAAATATTTGGAACTTATTTATTTTATATACAAAAGCTCTTACTTTGATTGGTGTCGGTAATTTTTTTAAAATATTTTTATAATGATATTGTTTTAAAAATAAAAGGAAATACTTAAAATCATTATTAAATTTATGTAGGATGAAGTAGAGAATTTAGCTCCTTAAGAGTCACCCCACATAACTACTTATTGCTTACAATCTTTAAGGTGTTTATTCCTTGCAGAACATTCTTGTTGTACAGAATTTTTGAATATAAAATGAACGCGGAGGCTCATAAAGTTTCAACCTATAGCTCAGTCGGTAAAGTTTCTGTCTACTGACCAAAGGAACTAGGATTCTATTCATGGCGTGTCTATAGAAAAATGCATCATCGGTGAGATTGTGGTTTCATTTTTCACACGTATGAATCTAAGAACGGGATACTGGATGTTGTGTATAGATTGTGGTTTCATTTTTCACACGTATGAGTTTAAGGCCAGGGGATTGGATGTTGTGTGTATTCTTGAATTTTGAGGGAAGATAGTTTGTAAGCTATGTGCTAATGATTGTGTCAGCTGGTTCCAAAAGTATAAAGAGAATTATTTTTATTTAAAACAAACGACCTTTCTTTTAATTCTAAATCTTTAGTTAGTGTATGATAAGTATATGATTACACAGAGAACACATATTAAGAACGGTAATTTAGAGATTGCCTCGAACAATCATTTGACATAGTTGATGAGTTTAAATAATTAAGAACAATTTTAAATGGCAATAACAAAATTAGATTGAAAATTAGAAAATGCATGTTATCACTCGGTTTGTTAGATGTTGACATCCCGCCTGCTGTCAAAGAATGTAAAACTCAGAATACACAAAACAATAATTTTACTGGTTGTTCTATATGGATGTGCAACGTGGTCTCTTGCCATACATGACGAAATATTTTTTAGGATGTTCGTGAACAAGATGCTTAGGAAAATATTTGGTCAAAAAAAGGATGAGACAACTAGGGAGTAGAGAAGGTTACATATTAATGAGTTAAATACCGTGTAATCACAATACATTGTTAGAATATTTCCATTTATTTATTTATCTATCCTTACTCTCTGTCCTGAGGCCTAGACTGTAACTTCGGACCTCAGTTACATTGTTTCTCTACCTCCGCTAATTGCTAGTTTATCCAATTTGCAATCATGTTATTTAATTTGATGTTAATTATAGATCATAATCTAAGTGTCCCTATTTCCCTATATTCTAATTGTAACGTGTTGATTAATTTTTAACACGTAAACGCAATGAAGTCCTATAAAAGGTTAAAACTATTACGACCAGATCTAATAAGTTCACAATAATGGGTGGTGGATATATAGATTCACTGCGACGTCACATGTGGGAGACGCCCAATTCTCATAGACAGATGCCCCAGCGAACGAGGCAACTCATCTTGGAAGACCAACGCACACACTTCTACCAGATAAGCCAGACGACGAGTAAATGAGAGAGGCGTCATTCCAGTAGATACACATCAGGCATTGGCTAGCGCTAGTGGTCGGCTAGCGTGATGTCTGATGACCCCCCCCTTTTTTTTTCATATATTGACCAATGCCAAAATTGATTAGTTCCACTGGTATAAATAGGCCTGTCCTTGGTTCACGTCTATCTATTCTATAATAATCACTTGACGGAGGAACTGCTGGAAGATAGTCACGGGCATCAACTAGGAAGACGTACCACGATGGTTGGGGCGTCTGTGTTGCCCACTCGCCTCAAAGCTACCATCGGCGGGTACTATAAGTATTGAGGGATGTAGTCATATTTAGTTGAGCCTACTCTACTGTCCAATGTCCTTATGAAGTAAGTTTTGTATGTTAGTACTGCTGACTGGTTTCCCTGTGCCCTTCAGCCATAGTTTTTGTTGAGCCTTGAGCCCTATTGTTCAATGTTCTTATGACGTAGTTGTTGTATGCCAGTATTACTTACGTGTTTTCCTATATCCATATGGCATAGTTTATAGCTTTATGCACTACCTTTCTATGTTTATTAGGCTTAGTCGCAAATATTTGGGTCATGATTAGACTCTTTAGACTATTTGACCATGCTGCGGCTAGTTTAAAGTATAGAATTTAATAATAAAGGATACCAGGCTATCTATTGATATGTTTCATGACCTAATTGGATTTGTAACTGACACTTATCTCTGATGTGTCTGTGTACTGGCTTGCACTGCACAACCTGTGGAAGTCTTACTTGTCCATAGTAGTGGCCCGCATTTTATTTTTTTCTATTGTGTATGGTCCTCTTGTTGAGTCTTTAGCGTTTGTAAAAATGATCACTATTTAGGTTAGTAATATTGTCCCGTTAGTAGGGTAACAGAATAAATATACTATTGATTGCTCAGACAGTACTAATTAGGAAGAGTCTGGCCATAGTATCAGTAGCATCTAGTTTTTCTGGTATTTCGGCTAGTACTGGTTTTAAAATAATTGTTTTGCTTCTAGGAGGTTATAGTGTTATAATGCCTAACTGTCTAACTGTCTAACTCTCTAAGGAGTTGAATCAGGCTAGTTAGCTCAAGCTAAATATCTCCCTCGTATCCTTAAATTAGGACTTTATTTTGTGAGCCATATTTCTATTTAATATATGTTGACAGCAGTATCTGGAAGTCTCAATCATTTGACTGAATTTAAATAACGTGTATAAAATTAGTAATTACATTTGATTACCGCCACTAACTTATTTTACCGTGGAGTTATTGCCTCTAATCCCATTTGATATATTAGTATATGTCCTGTTTTAACTAGTTACAAACTTTCTTATTTACACCTATGACCTATAAGTGTGGGTTTATAGGGTGTACCTAGGTGCTTCACCCCTGATGCTCCTTTGTCGAGCTATTTATATAATTATATCCGTTAATATTCTAATGTTTAAACAATGGATGCTTTGATTAGTTCCTGACTGTAATACCATGTACTTCCTATTAACTTTTTCAATATTAATACACTGAATTGTTAAACTTGTAAAATATTATAATTCTTTGTTCCTTGTAATCAACATTTGTAAGTACTACAGATGTTGTATAATTTTATCCTACTAGGTGGTCCACCCCGGGTATTTTACTCCCCCGGTACCTTGCCCCACTGGGTGTCCCACCGCTTCCGGATCCAATAGTCTCCGGATCAGTGCGAGCCACCACCTAGGGGGGTGCCCTGTCGGAATTTTCATTCCACCTTACCTCCAGCTAAGACCCCTACCTTGGACCTAAAACTAAACATGAAACAACATAAGAAAATATCAACTATAACTAACTTAATCTAATGCATTTCTTGCAACTCGGTGGTCGCAGAGCATCTTAATATTCTTCCTTGTCTCTTCATCTACTGATAACGGCCAATGAAAAAACCTTGACGGAGCGACTTACTCCACATATCCCTAACAGTGCTACAAGATAATAAGTGTGTCAGTAGGCCTGGTTCCATCCTCATCACAATAATCTCCTAAGCCCCTGCTTATCCATTCTGGTTGGGTTTTCACATCTTATGTCTTGACTTTCTCACCCACAACAATGCCGTATTATCCCTTGCCTCAAAGAATGACTTCTGTTTGGAAGCGCCATACTGCCCAATTTTCCCCACCGTTTAATCTCATGCTGTGATGTAAGTTTGGCCGTCCATCTTCAACAAAATTGCTGTTTCTGTATTTTTTTTCACCAATAAACTCTTCCAATACTCAAAATAGCACAGAGTCTAACCGTTTCCACGATTCCTTTTTCTTAACCTCAAAAAAACTTATCAATGCCACGCGCTGGAAAAACAGTGTCTAGTGTTCTTCAGCGTTCCAGGGCCCATAACCTATGGTGAGTAGACAGGACATGCTTGCAGCGACACTTGTTCAGACGTAGACATTTATTTGGAGGAAATTATACAGCAATTATAATCGGCGCAAATAACTAACAACAATGGTAGTGTTCGGTGAGAGAAAAAAAACAATGCTTCAATGTTGCCACACTATACACACAACAATTTACATCAAAAACAAAAAACACAATATTTAACATTGCAACACTGACAATACGTCACAACAACCAACCGTCAGTCAAACTAGACCAACAAAATTTGTCTGTAGGCCTAATCCCAGCTGCTCTTCTGATTCTTTAACTTCACAGCCTGAGCAGGCATGGCCTAGCTGCTGTAGTGTGTCTCAAAAATATGAATTCACCTCAAAAAATCACTGGTCATTCTATGATAATGGGAATTGGGCTGTGCAGTATGCAACAAAGTTGGAAATGTAGAAGTGGACAAAGAAATGAGAATGAGCAAAGAGTGGTGAAATTGTGAAATTTCATGTAATGGAGAAAATCGTAAATAGCAGCTAACATCTTTGAGAAAGAAGATTTTCGATCCCAAAGACTGCGCTGTGCATAAAGTTGCAGTTAAAATTGAGAAAGAAGTGAAGAAAGAGAAACAGGGAAAACGTGTGTTTAAAATCTATGACTAGGGAAAAATAAATAGCAAATAAGGTGTTCCTTACAGCTTACAAGGTACCTGTTAAAAAATCAGTCCTTCAACAACTTTGAGGATGAGATAAATTTGCAAGAGCTGAATGGAATTGACATGGAAAGGATATTACATTCAACAAACTCGTGTATTAACATTGTTAACCACATAGGAGAGAAAATGAGGAAAATGTTAACAAAGCAAATAATTGTATTAAAAAGTAAGATTTCCCTTATTATAGATGTGTCAACAAAAGTGAGCAGGAAATATATGTTGATAGTTTAGGTTCGATTTCTGGTTGAAGGGACAAGTCTGGAGGAGCTGCTGAACCTTTTTATTGACTTGATTGAACTGGAGATTGTAAGTGCAAATGGAATATCCTCAAGCTTGATGTCACACCTACAGTCACTATGATTCACTGAAGAATTTATGAGGAATCATTTAATTGCATTGACTTGTAATGGAGTGGCTGTCATGTTTGGATCACGCAGTGGTGTTGCAACACTTTTTAAAGAAAAGTCTACTTCTATTGTCTTGTGGCACTGTGCAAATCACAGATTAGAGTTGTCCGTTCATGATGTCATAAAAGAAGTTGGTGGTATAAACCTATTTAAAAGATTTTTGGAAAAATTATATGTGGTCTACCATGCATCTCCAAAAAACGCAAGAGAGCTTAAGGTTTGTGCACAAATGCTGGAAACTCAAGTTTATAAAGTAAGAAGATTTTTGTCCACATAATGGGTTGCTTCCAGTTACAACACTGTTGCTGCAGTATGGCAAAATTATGAAGCGTTAGTTTTGTATTTTGTAGAAGCCAGGGAAGACAATACAATGGACAGAAAGGATCGAGCTATGTATGAGGACCTGCTGAATAAACTAACTTTAGTTGAGTTCATTTTAGATCTTGAACTAATGTGTGATGATCTTCAGGAATTGGCAGAATTCAGCCTCAACCTACAAGAAAGAAACACGGATCTTTACAAAGCTCATATCATAGTCAAATATCTTGTTTAAGTGTTTGAGAAGAAAAGAGAATCTCCAGATCCAACATATAAAAGTTTCTTGAAGCTGCTGCAAATCTGAAGTTTAGTGGTGTTGTTCTACACAAGAAAGGCAGAGTGGATAATCCTCCAATTTCACCAAATGCTTTTTATGGGAGCTTGAAGAAATCTGTCCAAAAAATATTTCTTTCAAGGTATGATGTGGAAATGGCATGGTGTGCTATGGTTTTAGATTCCATGAATTGTCCAGCAGGGGCAAAAGATAACATCCTTTTTGCAGAAGAAGAAATCTCTGAACTACGTAAACGATTTCAACTCAATGAGAGGAAAATGATTCGTGCTTTCAGGGAGTTCTCAAAATTTTCTGACTCAATGCCTATAAAGCTCCTTCACCGTATGCACACAATACACACAATTCCAGTGTCATCAAGTGAGTGTGAGAGTTGTTTTTTTTCACAAATGAACATAATTGTAACACCAGACAGGGCTGCTCTTTTAGCGGACACTATAAACAACCTCATGTTCAATCAGGATTGTTGGACCCCCTCTAACCAGTTTTGATCCCTCAAACTATGTGAGGACATGGTTACTCCATGGACCTCACTCTGCCACAGACACTAAGAATAAGACAAGGAAGAGGGATGAAAAAGCAGGAGAAATGGCCAAACTTTGGAAAATATTTTAGATTTTTAATAAGCAGTTTATCAGGTGGTAGGCTAGGCTATATCGAAACTAAAAAGATCTGTGGTTGGTTATAAGAAGAGCTTTGCAATTATTATTTTTTGATTAACACATTTTAATCAACGAATAAATATTATCTTTGTACAAAACCCAATTTTGCATGAAATATTATTTTTGTACAAAACTCAATTTTGCATGTCCCTATACGTATCAATAAAACAAAATGTTGTCCAGTAATGGAGTATTTTAGAAGTTGGAAAAATCAAGGGGAGGTTGAGAAGAGACCCAAAAAAGGCAACCACTCCAGTCAAAGGACTGTTTTAAAATATATAAATACTAGGCCTAGGTATTGTATGAGTTCCATTACCTTTTTTTCCAGAAAAAAAAGGCCTGCATGTAACATATTTAATCGTTAATCGAGTGGTTACGTGCATGGAAACAGACTAATGATGCCCATGGTTTTCTTACATCCGAGACCATAACTGCATTGCACCATACCAGTAAGTCACTGGCTGCTGTAATTAAATTCCTACTTGCGTTGAAAGATGTTAAATATTTTTTACCAGGAAAGTTTCAAACTGATAGCTTGGAAAAATGGTTCATTATGTACAGGCAACTTTGTGGAGGCAATTATAATGTTTCTGTAAATCAGATACTCGAAGCTGAAAAAAAAGATTTGAGTTCAGAGATTATTAGGTCCTAGATTTGCCAAGTACGGACAAATAAAAACAAAATTTGAAAACATACGTGAACTTCAGGAATCTGATCAAGACAGTTCAGAGAATGTGAGCTCTGAAATCATTGAACGTTCATTTAATGGTCTTACAACAATGCCACTACAACATATGAACAGTGATATCACTTAAATGTATCCTGTCGTATATGTTTCTAGATATGATTCTCACAAAGAAAAAAAACCCAGTGAATCTTGTGTTGAAATTATAGGAAATAAAATAGAAAGTAATGGTGATGCGTTCAAACAAATAAACAGAGAGGTGGTTTGACAACTCCATCAGATGTAGTGTTTAAAACCTGTAATATTATACACAGTCTTTTGCAAGCTTTGCTCTGTGTTAAGTGTGAGCAAATGTTTTTAGAATCAAATCGGCAAAAACTTAACCAAAAAGGTAATGTGCAGGGGAAAAAATGGGTTTAGTAAAACTTGTGTTTGTGGAACTGCCGTGCAAGATTTGTTATTCCCCATTTTGACATTTGCCAATATTTTGCTCAACAATTACACTAAACATAAAAATGAATTCATTTTATTATCAAAATCCACAAACAAAAGGCGAAAACTTGCAATTCTTTAGCGACTTCTAATTTTATTTTATTTGTAAGTTGATCATGTAAAAATACTGTAAGTAAATGTAAAATAGAAATGTTTCAAGAAGGATATGTTTCACGTGCAAGTTTTATGCGTTCTATTAAAATGTGTACATGACAGTAATCTTTGTAATTTATATACAGCCATACGACTTAATAATCAAGGTAAATTATTCGTTAAAAAATACAAACAAACTAGACACCAAATACTAACGTCACCTTATTATATCAGTGAAGGCTGTGCGCTCGCTACCTGCCACTGGTAGGGCCACTATTTGGAGTCCTTGCTACGTACCAAGTCAATAGCTCTAGCATGTAACTGTAGAGGGCCATGACCGAACCATCCTGGCCAAGGCTGTGAACTGGCGAGCTATTCTTCTGAATGTTTGACCGAAGCAGTCTCTCGCTGACCCACTAATGTGGAGTCCAAATGTGAAGTTCAAGTACAAATTGAAGTATTCAGGTCTTTAAGCTAGGTGTTATACACTAGCTGGATCGACACGCTAGGGGAGCAGGGAGGCGTAGCCTTCCATCATGTTCTCCAAAGGTGTAGAAGGCTTATGGGCCACGGAGAGCGTTGTAGAGCTGGGTGACGTCACATGCGCCCAGACGAGCTTGTGTTTACATCGTTTTACAAACTAGTCTGAAATAAATAAATTATAAATTGTATACACATTACCTACCAAAATTAAGTTCAAAATATGTTTTCCTGGACTCAAATATATTAAATTTTGTATAAATAATATATTCGAATATTTTGGAATTCTATTGACGACGAGAAAGTTTTAATATTTATAATATTAGAAAGTTGTCACATAGTAATAATAATAATAATAATACAAGGCATAATTAGCTTTGAATACTTATCTTTGTTTAGGAAACAAAAAATGACAATTTTGCTTGTTAATGTATTTACTTAATCACGGTATCTCGTTTGTATATATTTTAACATAATATCACTCAAGTGTTTTCGTTTTCAGACACATTGAGTTAACAATGTGGGAAAAATTTATAAAAACTAACATTTCTGACAATCTTATTCTTTTTTGTTGAGCCAAAGAATTTAAATAAATATGCTGTGTGTATGCTGCCCTCCATCTAAACGGCAATAGATTGAACTTGTAAAAGTAACATCTCAAATACTATTTTCAACATCATGGTCACAGAGTCATGGGTGTGGTTATAGAATAACAGTTTGATCACGTGATACAATAATATTCTCGGTGTAAATTACTGGTTAATTTTTACTTTATATTTGAATTTTGATAGATGTAATTTTTAACTTAATTTTCTTAAAAACCTATGAAGAATGGCGACAAAGTTTTATTCTGTTATAGTTGTTGCTTTTGTGTATCTCATTACTACCGTTGATATAAGTAAGTTAAAGGCCACAATTAATAGTTTTATGGTCCAGCCCTTTTAACGTATTAAAAAAAAATCGAAATGTTAATAAGGACACCGCACCTCTAGACATTATTCATTAGATTTCGTCATTTCATATGTTTATGGCATGTTTTACGCTAAAACAATTTATAAAAAAAGTATTTAAACTACTAATCTTTCTGTTCTGTACATAACTTTCAATAAATTATATAGTTTAAACTTTGTGAAATGTTGATAATTAGGCTAATTTAATAAGTTTATTATATATACATATAAAGGGTTAAAAACTGTTAATAACCCGACACATACTCCGTATCTGTAGGCCTGTGGTCTGTGAGAAATCGATGCCACAATAGCAGATTGTTCTGGCCACAGAGTCCTTAGCTCTAAGTCCTTACTCTGTAGAAGTTGCCCAACTTTAACTTTCTACGGACTAGCAATCACAGCTGAGTAAATTATGTACTAGCGCATTGAAATAAAAGAACGAATGGCAGTGAGAGGGTCTGTTGCTATGGAAATATATACAAAATGAAAAGATGGTTGCACGCGCAGCTAAAATCTAAACACCCCAGAAAGAGCGGCTTATAGGAAAATGTTTGATGAAAAATACCAAGTTCTCAGAAATATAGGCTTTGCTATCGTAGGTTCCACACACCTATTGTTAAAAATATTAAAAGTGCTAGTTTTGTTTTCATCCAAAATACTAATACAGTCGTTTTACATTTTCAGGCTATTGCAAACATTTATTTATTTTAATTTTGATTGTTAAACTCGGCTATAAATTTATTTCTTGTGATTGTACTTAACCCACATTTTAGTATATACTGGAAGTTTTCTCAACAAAGTTGTTTTTGGTTTCTTTAATTCTTATATTATGATCAGCTGACTGCTTGACCCTCGCTCCTTGCTGTAAACGATTCTCTTCCGAATTTTTTGATTGGACGAAGTCTCTTACTATCTCATTGGTTGAAACGGTCACCTGATTATGGATATTGACTCTGTAATTACAAGTAGAATTTCTTATGGACCAGGAACACGGGAGTACGGACTGCAGACCTACAGATATGGAGTCTGTCGGGGCCTTTAGTTTACTAGATTATGGCGGACTTGGATCTTTTCTGCCCTCTTATGTGATTTATGGGTACAAAACCAATTTATGGGCTAAGAATTCCAACAGCTTATTTTTAGAAAAGGAAACTAATATTACTAAATGTTGTTATAATTGTTATTAGACTATTATTATTATTAGCACCACATCTTACTACCCATTTGGGTTACATACACTTATGCTAATGTGTAATGGTAGAGTGATTGTGAGATGAAATGGAGGACCTACAGTGTAACGTGGAATCCGAACCACGGTGGAGGCCTGGCATTCCACACATTCACAAGTTGTTATTCACATAATTTAGTAAATAATTGTTCGAATAAACTATTTCATAGGATAGTTTATTGCTCCGGCATATTCTTGAAAACTCACAGAAGTGCTTGGACCTAGAAGGAAGCATAAATTTCCCTCCACATATATACCATCAATATGATCATAAATAAAATAAGATCACAAAAGGCTTAATCTGCAAAAAAAACTTGTAACATTCTTTTATTGCATCAACTTTAAACTCTCACACCCAGTCCATTCACCACTGGAGTGTTGATAGTGACGGCTGGCAAAAGTTACCAGATCTACTCAATGTACAGTAGCCCCATGACTTCTTTGGTGCTGACTGACAGCTTACAGCTGACTTTTGACAGTCAACATTTAAGTTTATACCTAAGTTTTGACTGTCAGAAGTGACAGCTGCTAAACAAATTGTGAGATGAAATGGAGGACCTACAGTGTAACGTGGAATCCGAACCACGGTGGAGGCCTGGCATTCCACACATTCACAAGTTGTTATTCACATAATTTAGTAAATAATTGTTCGAATAAACTATTTCATAGGATAGTTTATTGCTCCGGCATATTCTTGAAAACTCACAGAAGTGCTTGGACCTAGAAGGAAGCATAAATTTCCCTCCACATATATACCATCAATATGATCATAAATAAAATAAGATCACAAAAGGCTTAATCTGCAAAAAAAACTTGTAACATTCTTTTATTGCATCAACTTTAAACTCTCACACCCAGTCCATTCACCACTGGAGTGTTGATAGTGACGGCTGGCAAAAGTTACCAGATCTACTCAATGTACAGTAGCCCCATGACTTCTTTGGTGCTGACTGACAGCTTACAGCTGACTTTTGACAGTCAACATTTAAGTTTATACCTAAGTTTTGACTGTCAGAAGTGACAGCTGCTAAACATACATAATTTGGTCTGGTAACTTTTCAAAGCCGTCAGCTATCAGCTGTTAGCTGTCAGTCAGCATTAAAGAAGCCATGGGGCTACTATAGGCTCTCCATTCTCAAAACCATATGATCTGTAACCACAATACGTTGAGTTGTCACTTTTGACAGCAACACTTTCACAACAAACAATTTAATTATTTTTTAAATTTTGCTTACATTGAAACATGAATTTATGAAAATAACTTTTTTCATGTTCCTTTTTTATTTTTGTACAAATATCAATGAATATCAACACACAAGTTGTAAATCGATGTAATTACAAAAAATTCTGTTTGGAGGAGACCACAATTCATTTAGTTTAAATTGGTTAAAAATGACACCTGGATACGGGAGTTGAACCTGAAGCCTTTGGCGTAGTGCACCAATCACTTAGCTATCCAGGAATACAGCGTTCGATTCCTATGCCCATGTGTAATTTATAAACTAAAAAACTAAATGAATTGTGGTTACAAATACAGACTCTTCCGTAGTTACCTTGATTTATACCCCGTGTGTTGATGACTAGGGAACCTTCCATATATAAAAAACCACTGCTAGTAGCAAGGCCGTAGTCGGGGCGGGGTTTGGTAATTCAAACCCCCTCCCAAAATGTTACTAAGCCTAACAAAATATATACGGCTTTATTTATGGTTCAAACAATATCAATATTAATGCACAAGTACAATTTAGGGGGCTGTGTTACCATATAAAGCATTTCTGAGAGCTTCTAGAGGTGTTTAATATTCATAAACTTTTATAGCCTCCTGCAATTGGGGGTATGCCCCTCCCTCCCCAAAAAAAACTGGTTGGCTAGCCTTGACTAGTCGTATGCAGAGAAGGTGGCATTCCTAACATTTTCTATATCATAGTAAATAAGAAAAAAATTTACAATCCATACACACAAACAATAGCAAATCTCATTGATAACAACACTGACATTGTAATTATTTTATAGTATTTAAAGTTAAAATAAAACTCACCAAATTCACTAAAAACGTTAAATTTGTAACAATGTCAATTTGAAAATTTCTTAAGAGTCTATTCTCATAAAACTATCAATAATTTTGCTCTAAAACTTTTTTAAATGGTAAAACTCCAAGATTGAAAATGAACAATTAAATTATTTTCTAGAATGTTTTTAATGAAACCACAGAAATTAGACTGTAGCACATTTTGATCAAAACTGGTAGGTAACCTCATGTCTAGTATATTTCAATTGTTTCAGATATTTAAGTGCTAAATAATACTTACATATTTTGACATATACATGTTTATGTTGAAGTGTAGGGAAGTGTTATACACATTGTCACATATGCGCCAGGGTCATTCCATGTGAAAAAACATAAGTATGATTTCTTGGCCATTTTAAATATTTATTTTATTTTTATCTGCCACCATCTTGGAGCTAGGCTCAATTTTCTTTGCAGGAGGAGGCAAAAACAATGCCTTGGTGAGGTTTTGAAAAAAAAAGTTCCTTGTTCTCCTTTGATTAAAATAGAAGGCTCTGGTTTTCACTAACATAAAGAAATACATTAAGTCATGGTGGTTTGACGTTTTTAACCCCAAGGGCCAAATCTGATATATTTAGTAATCACGCTAACCTATTATAGCCCTAGGAAGAACACTTCCTGAACCAATCATTACGTTCAATACTTTTATATATACAGACCTAAGATAGTTAATTTTATTACAATAAAAAGTTTACTACCCTCTCAAAAATTCTGAAACATGGATGCATACACACTTTCACAAGCCAACTTAGTATTATAAATATATATTTATGCATACCATTCTTAATAAAATAAATAAATAAACACACAAACCCGCCTCGGTGGCGTAGTTGGCTAACACGCTAGTCGTGTTGAGCTCGACTACTGAGGACGGGGAGATCGAGGTTCGAATCTCGGTCGGGTGAACTGGGGGTGGTTTTTCCTAAATGGTTTTCCACTCTCTCTCTTTCTCCACGCAAATGCGGGTTCACTTCCTCTAATTCAACCTTCCCAATTCCTAATCCATTAGAGTAATTAGTACTTAAAGCGTATAACCCGAACGGGTAGTAAGACGCGGTGCTAAATGGTATTATTATTATTAATAAATGCATAATAAAATGCAATCTTGACCTCTTTTAAAAATATATATATTTTTTGGTATCGGTAGCTATTTCACATTTGCATTAGACAGGGGCTACCTTTAATTTCACTCTGGAATACAGTGAGGGCCACATTTTCATTGAGTGTGGGACACATCTGGCCCGCGGGCTGCCAGTTGGACCACACTGGAATAAGTTATCATAAAATGTAAGGAAATGATAGAAAATATTCTTTAAACCATGACTCAAATGACCTTATAATATGCTAGATTTGTTATGTTCACCATTTTTGATTCCTCTAGGCTGACTCTTGGTGTAATTAATTTTTAGGCCACTTCACTTTTGGTGAAACTTTGCAATGTCAACTTTTATAACGGGAAATAACACACCATCTTTCACAACTGTTGGAAGACATAATAAGGACTAAAATACAGCCAGAATACAAGTCAAAATAAGAATGTAGGCTATAAGCTAAACACACTGCTGCAGATGTACAGTAGCCCCATGACTTCTTTTGTGCTGACTGACAGCTCACAGCTGACTTCTGACAGTCAACATTTAGGTACATACCTAAATTTTGACTGTAAGAAGTGACATCTGCCAAACACATGTTTTTGCAGATCATATGGTTTGGCGTAGAGATACAAAATTTGGTCTGGTAATTTTTCAAAGCTGTCAGTCAGCACCAAAGAAGCCATAGGGCTACTGTAAACAGCAGTACTGTTAATAGCACCCTCCTGGTAGAAGATTTAAATTGCGCAGCATTACGGAACTTGCAGGACTAGAGAGTTTAATCCTCGACCAGCGTTCGTGGGGTGGGAGGGTGAGACTTAATTTAGGAAAAGTAACTCTCTCATCCAATCAAAATTGTCCTTGTCACCGGCAAACCAGATTTGAGTCTGTTCACCATAGCTTTTTACCTGAATGACAGTCGAAAAATAATATGTTTAGGTTTTGGGTTGTCATCACGTGTAAAAGATCACTGTTTTGCTATTAATGATGAGTTTTTTTTAATAACATGTTATATTTTAAAATTAAAATAACATAAACTTAAAGTTTCTCCACATTATTTCATTACTTTTAATAATGTCTTTATATCCTATCAAAACTTTTTTTAAAAATATAATTAAAAGTAGCCTACTTTTAGTTTTGGAATGTTATCGATAGGCCTAATGTGTAATATAGTGCATACATCAATACTTTTTAATAAAGGCATATTTAGCTTACTTGAACAAGATAAAATACTCGTCCTTTTTTTTGAATACATAATAAATTGAATCAACTAGCCAAAGCTATCATTTATGCATTTTAGTGAGGATCGCACCATCTAGATATCATATTCTGAAAATTGAAAAATTACACCTGGACACGGGAATTGACTCTTCCTTAAACTATGAGTGAAGAATGACCCTGGGCACGGGACGAATCCTGGATAGCTCAGTGGTAAGAGCATCGGCGTACTAAGCTGAAGGTCCCGGGTTCGATTCCCGTGTCCAGGTGTCATTTTCCAATTCTCAGAATATGATACATAATAAATTATTTTATGATTATTTTATCGTATTTCAAAATGTTTAACTAAATAAAATATGTTTATCAACTATGTGGGTGCATAACACCAATTGCAAATAACTTGTTAGCGTCATAATCAATCATATGGTGTAAGTTTGTTGATCACTATTTTGAAGCTTTATTTGTATTTTTGTAAGTGGATCAAAACGATAAATAAGCATTGTGCCCGTCCTAAAATAAATATAAATAATATTGGACTAAATCACTGTGGATAACTCTCACATTCATACATTACCATGTTTTCATTACGATTATCCTAAGTGACATGTCAGCTGTTGGCGTAGGGATACATTAGGGATGATTTCTAATAACTTTTTGAGCTATCATCCAAGTAAACTCAGGTAGTGAATGTACTCTAGATGAGATTGCTTTTGGTCTGAACGCCCATTGAAGTGTGTACAACTATTCTACTTAACACCTACAAATATTTTGTCTAGTTGATCTGGCACGCTAGTAAAAAATTGTGTGGCTTTCAATGGACCTTAGTTTTTAATAATTTTTATACTCTATAATTACAGGCTCAAGTATAAAATGCTGGGTGTGTCGCTCAGACTCTGATCCAAAATGCTCCGATCCATTTGATAACTCAACAGTACCTATTACAGACTGCAAACAAGAACCAGATCTCTATCACTATCCAAATGTCCGCCCTACAATGTGTCGTAAGATTCGTCAAAAAGGTGAGTCAAAAGATACTTTCTGGAGGGTGGCACGCAGAAAATAATAACTTTGTTTAAATTTTTATATTTGGATGTTATTAATTAAATAAAATAATTCAAAGAAAATAAAAAAAAATGTCGTTTTGTGAGCTTGGTTGAGTGTAACACAGTATCTACATATGTTGTGTAATTCTCTATAATCATCATCATCATCATCACCATCACCACCAACTGTTTCCAGCCTGTGGCCGTGTCTGTTTAGTAAAATGCCTCCAGCTCCCTCTGTCTGCCCTTCCCCCATTCTTCCTCCTGCACTCTCTTCTACTCTAGTCCTCTCACTTGCACACTTAATAATATCTGTTCCTCCTGTCTCTTCCCTACATACTCCATCTTTGTATTATTTTTCATGATGTAAAGAATCCGATGATACATTCTTGCAAATCAGATGGACAAAAGCTACGTCCTTGGTTCCTGGTGATCTGACAGGCACACCTGTCGCTGAATGTAGCTGGATCATACTCGGGAACCTGTCCAAAGACCCACTCCAAAGTTGCATAGCTTGGATAACAACTTGTGCAAGCCTTAGAAAGAATTCCAGGATGCTCTTCATTCAGGGAGTGTTTTCAGGAACTTGAGTAGTGATTCCCCTAAAGTAGATGTCGTGTTTGATTGATATCATCACCACTCCATCGAGGCGTACACTCGAAAGAATAGTTCAGGAACAGAAAGCTGTCCAGTCAGGCGTGTTGATGAGCTGTGCCAATGGTAAATAACTAGAATCATTTAGCATCGGGTGGATTTGCTCAAGCGGGAGAGGTTTATTATTCAACACACATGGATGTTTCCTTGCTCCAGTCCAACCATGGAGAAGGTGACACAGGAATAATTCTTCATGGGATCGGTACGAACCATAGAGGCTACACACGTCGAGTCGTTGCAAAAGACAAAGATGTTCTTGTGCTTAGGTAACTAATGAGCAGGAAGGCTATGCCAACTTAAATTACTGTGGTTCCTTCGAGTAAACAAAATTCAACCTTTCCTCTAAGAATAAGAACAGCATAGAAAGAAGACACAATCTTCTCTTAGAACACGTGTTATTTGTTGTCAAAAGATCATATTTTGTACTAAAATTAACAAAATATGTGTTTATAAGCAATAACAAAGAAATATGTATATACTAACTAAAAATAGAAATTATTTGAAAATATTTTCTCAAAAAATTAGACCAAAGCAATGAAAATTACACAATTCGTGAAGATATCTTCATGGGCATAAATTTGATAAACATTTTTAAAATATGTAACTAAATATATATCCGAGCCCTACTTATTTATGATCAAGGGAAAGAAAAGGCAAATAGGCAAAATCCGGCCCATATTCGTGACATTGGGGGAAAAAAGTGCATGGAAAGACTGGCCGTTTCTCCTTGGAGGCTTGGGGAAAGGTGAACTGACACAAGGTACTCTGAAAAAAGTGCATGGATGGACTGGCCGTTTCTCCTTGGAGGCTTGGGGAAAGGTGAACTGACACAAGGTACTCTGAAAAAAGTGCATGGAAAGACTGGCCGTTTCTCCTTGGAGGCTTGGGGAAAGGTGAACTGACACAAGGTACTCTGAAAAAAGTGCATGGATGGACTGGCCGTTTCTCCTTGGAGGCTTGGGGAAAGGTGAACTGACACAAGGTACCCTGAAAAAAGCCGAGGAGTTTGTAGATAGGCTATATCTTCTACCATCATTGCTTGTGATAATAGATGAAGTGAGAATGTTCTTGACCACCGCATCTCGCGAGCTCACCACCAAGCACTTGTCTGGCTGACATCGCTGGGATGGGGGATTGAAACCAGTCTTCTCAACAAATTACACTCATGGGTTATCTATCTTGTATTACTGGAGCTTGTAGCTGCACCACAGACAGAACATTCATACTCACATAACATAATAATAAATTATGCTGATTCTGTTTTGTAACTCTATTTTGAATGGTTACTAAGATTCTGAGCTTATTCTTGTTTTGTGTTTCTTGCCATATAATATTATTGTCTTATTAAAAACACATTTTCTTTCATAGGTAAATTTAAGTTTTGTATTTTTGTTCATTACCTAGTCCTAACAAAAGTGATTTTTTTGGCAACCATTTTGGCTGCCATCTTGTATATCTTGATTCAGGTACTTCTGGCATAATTTAAAACCTTATATTTTACCTTAGCATCTATTTAAACATTTTGTTTGACACCCAGCTTGTTTTGGTTTGGCTTTAAAGCTTTCTAAAATCTTAGAAATGCTTTGCATATTGTATATGGCCCTTCGACAAAACTATAAAGTATTTTTTTGAGACTCAGCCACCCTTAAAACACACAAAGAGGTACCTATTATGCATTAGTTGCATAACTTTCAAATATATTTCCTGGTACATAAGGTCTATTATTGAAGCTCCTGCTGTAAATTTAGATATTCAAGAATGCCAACAAGTGGTTTCATCATCCCTAAGGACCAATAAAATAAAACATTTTGGTTGACACACTGTTAACATGTTGAACCCCTTTCCCTCCGTATCTCAATATATTGTGTCGCTAGTCTATGAAAACTGAGTGACAAGCTTTTAGGACTAAGGTACACTGGGGTACAGCAGGATCATTTTTGAATTATTAATTTTAAATCTCATACTTAATTACATAAGGATGCAACAACAATTGATTATGTTTTAAACACTGTAATTTGGTTTTAAAATACAACTTTTTTTAAAAGTTTGCTTAGCCATTATATTGTGTCCCACTGGACCAGACACACTTCGACACTGGAACACTATGGTACCTAAGAGAATTAACATTTAAAAAAAATACAAATAATGTTATCACAATATTAAATAGCTATAACGATAATAAATAGCTATAACGATGATAAAATAATCCCTTGTTTCACTAATACACACTATTTTAACGTGTGGGTATAGTGGGATGAATCAACATTGAATGAAAGTTGTTGCACTGTTATTTCGTGAGTTATTGAATGCGGAAGTTTTATCGCTATATCACCTTCCAAAGCATTAAAGCTGTTTTCGTCACTTACCAAAAATTTAAAATTGGGTTGAATAATCTTTTCAAGTACTACTTCACTATATTCCATTCACGGTAGGAATTGACTTCTGAAAGGCCTTTTTTCCTACCATAAATCTACTATATAGTAGAATATTGGTAGGAAAAAAGACCTTTCAGAGAGTAATTCCTACCGTGAATGGAATATACATAGTCACTGTCAATTTTCTCCATTACTTTTGTAACATAAAAATGTATAGCTTTCTTGCCAGACACTTTCTCAAGAACAAAGTTGCCGACATCAACAATGGAATCTTCTTCTGCTGAAAGTTCTTCTATCTGCAAATCACTGTCCGAAATTGATTCATGCCATTCTTCTTTGTTAGAAGAACTCTCATGCTTCTTTTTAGCTTGTTTCTCTCTCTTGCTGCTCATATTATCTTTTAATTATAGCCTGGGTTTATCTTTTTTCTTGTCTAGCTCCAAATTCTTTTTCAATTCGCTTTTTAATGGGCGTATTCCTTAAAACTTCAGATTTTTTCTTTGCTCTTGTTTTCTTTGAGTTAGGGTGTGGTCTTATCATTTCTGGTGTGATAACAGCTTCCTTGTTCTGAACCTGAAGTCGCTGAGGTGTGACTGGAACCTTAACAGTGCAAGAAATAAAAGGTTCTGCTTATAATGTAGCTTGAAAAGTCAAAGGTCCGGCTTGCGATATTTCAACAGTAGTAGAGTTTTCTGTTACATCTGCAACCCCAGAATCATATCTATGAACATTACTGTTGCCTTAAATCCAAACAAAATATTGCTGTTGAAAAAGCAAAGGAGTATGACTGGTAAACAAGGTAAGCAAATGATGGATTAATACCTTTTGGCCCGGATGATTTACTAACCAAGATCTGCATGCATCGTTGTAGTAGCGCTTCAGTGTTCCTCATCTAAGGGATGTAGTCTGTGGCTGCAATGGGGTGGGAGAGTGAATAGGACTATTCCGTTATCTTTAGCCGGCTGTGCGGCATCAACTGTGAAGTGGGCTTTATGGCTGTCCATGATAAGTATTTGGTTTTCTTTTGATACTCTTGTAAATTTTATGAAGTGTTTCAATACTGAAATGAATATTTCAATATTGATCCAGCCACTTGGTTTCGCTGACCCGGCTGATCCAGGGGGTGCACCAATAAGCATGGTATCCTTGAAATATAAAAAAGGGGTGCACAGCATTGCCCAGTGTATTTATAGTACCACAAACCGTGCTTAGGCCCCCCTGTTCTGCAGAGGTTGCCTGGCCAACCTGTTTTAGTTGCTATAACCTTCCCAGGTTCTTGTATCATATTTTCTGGATCAAATTTGTACTTTTCATAAAGTTCACTTAACTGCCTATAAACAGGATTGTTAAATCCTATCGCTTAGGTCAAAGAAGAAGCGTCAGGTTTTCTTAGTGAGACTTTGTCCCCACGTTTTATAAAATACAATAACCAATCTTCACCTGCACACTCATTCTTTTTCCAAGAGCCAGGTTTTGTTCTCATCATCTAACTGCATGTTTCCTTGCTGCTGTGTAAGGGAGCCCATGTTGTGGATACAGTACTAGTTGTTGTTATTCTAAGGTAAATACTTTTCCAACACTGTAGTACACTTTAAATGCAACTCCCTTTAACTAATGAATTTTTATCCCAGTCCACACCTTCAAACATACCACCCAAGAGTACATTTTGGAATGTTGAATGTGCTGGCAACTTAATGGCTTTTTCCCTTCTTAGCGACTTTCACTGCTTCTTTCATGTCATTCTCAGACACTGAGCCCATGTGAGCTTTCCTCTCTCTTCTTAGTGACTTCACTGCTTCTCTCATGTCATTCTCAGACACTGAGCCCATGTGAGCTTTCCTCTCTCTTCTAAGTGACTTCACTGCTTCTCTCATGTCATTCTCAGACACTGAGCCCATGTGAGCTTTCCTCTCTCTTCTAAGTGACTTCACTGCTTCTCTCATGTCATTCTCAGACACTGAGCCCATGTGAGCTTTCCTCTTCTTTGCACCATTTCAAACTGTAACAATCCAATCAATGTGATTAGTGAGGGAACAAAGTATATATCTCGGGCTATGAACCTATTGACCTTGGCCTAGGACTAGAGAAATAAGATTTATTTGTTTTTAATTTTTACTCGTAAAAATAGTTTATGGGCTATTAACTTCCCTGCAGATTTAATATGTATACTGTATGGGGTACAATGTGACAGTGTCCCACTGCAGCCCTACATGGTAATTTTTATTTGGCCAAGCATTGCTATTCACAAGATTTACAATGTTTTCAATATATATCAATATGTTCATAAATGTCTAACGTTAACATCCACACTATAAAATATTCAGAAATATACATTTTAGGATGTTTATAACAAAAAGAATACCTTATTATGTTAGTAATGTAGGAGATAGTTGAATCAAATATGGCTACATCTTACCAAATAAGAAAGATGAGCTGCTGTTATTACCATCACATGTTTATAACCAGGTTGGCCAACTGTTATATGTTTTGACAAGGCCTTAATGTAAATACTACTAAAAATATCCCTTATTCTACTGTACCCCAATCTCCCCTACTCTTCCATTACATTAATATAAAATACAACATATTATTTTCAATAGATCAGGAGATGTGAATACTCAAGTTTCAGATATTGTTAGTGTTTTCTTACGTCCGTGGATTTGTCTGGTTCATGAATCAGGCCAATTTCTGGCATTGGCATGAACTGACCTTTCCTCCTGATCATTTCATGAACTGACCTTTCCTCCTGATCATTTCATGAACTAGGCAAAAAATAGTCTAGTTAATGATCTTTGCAGTGCTTGTGCTACCCATTTCATGAACTGTATGAGTTTTTGCATAGTCTGTGAAATGGACAAGCGAATAACAGGCTAGGTCTTTAAGTTAGTTTAACTTATGATCCTCGTTTTAGCACCGTGTTTCATTACCTGTTCAGGTTATACACATTTCATCATCTTAGAATGGAAGCTCAGGCTAGGTTAATATAATATGGTATCGTAAAATACGTTCCATTTCAGGAAATGTTCAACCGGCATAATCGAGAAGGGGACTATAGAAAGCCTCACCTGAAGAATGTTGTTTTAACAAAATGATAAGCCAGCTCTCTTGAGGCTCCATTTCCCCCTTGATTACTATTTACCACCCACCTCAACCTCCCACACTACTGAACCTTTAACAATTAGGACAAGGAATACACAAACACTACAACAAAACAAACATGTTGCTTCTTGAAGAGTCATACGCCAACTGCCCAGCATTTCCAGCTCTTTAGTCTCATACACACCTGGACGGATTGTATCTGCCCGGCACAATACTACCTTTGTTTACATGATTATATATATAGGGGTTTTCAAACATTTAATAAACATGCGAGGATAATATGATCCAAGGACCCCATCATATTGTATTCAAAATCAATCGCATCACACAAAGACCATATCAGGATACCAAACTATAAGTTTGAATAAAACACCAGCTCTGATTATATATTTGTATCACATTAAAAACTAGATCTTTAAAAATGACTTAAAATTAAGTTAAAATTATTTTTATATGCAGGACTTGATTAATATCATTTTAATTTAAAATAGCATCAACTCACCT
Source organism: Timema californicum (assembly GCA_902141385.1). NCBI lineage: Eukaryota > Metazoa > Arthropoda > Insecta > Phasmatodea > Timematidae > Timema > Timema californicum. The sequence continues at coordinate 26,063 of CABFOW010005035.1, forward strand.
AAACTACAAAGATTTTGATGTACTGAAGACGTCTTGCCAATATTTTCATGACTTGAGAATTTAATATATATCTATAGATTTTGAATTATCGGCGTTTAATATCTGCATTATAAATAAAAACGATTATCCTTGGCCGATTGTGCCGATATCGGCCGATAAATTGGATAAGTTATCGGCATCAGCCCAGCCATAAGTATTAGTAATATTTAAATTGAGCAGTAGTATAAAAAAACTTAAATGATTAATTTTGGAGAGTATATTGATACAGAAGCAATATTATTATCCATAAGGGACACTTCGTCATACACGGTAAATCTAATGTAGTTGAATGTTTGTATTAAACTTAAATAAATTGATGACATGAATGATTGGATTAATAACAAACATCATCTTTGAGGAATAACATACAATATTACATCAGAAACTGTAATATGGCTTATTCGTCACATTAATATTTACTGACTACTTTAATGCGTTGGCGTGCAAAGCAGAGTAGTGAGAAATGTGTTTGAGTGCCTAATGCTATGGTAGCTAATACCCTAATTAGGTAACTAATATTCAGAGTAATGTGATCTGTGGGTGGCAGGAAGCCAGTACTCAAATAGCAAATCTTTATCACATATTGTTTAGTGAAATATGAACGCAAAGAAAAAAAATGTTGGAAGGGTCCAGAAGAGATCCAAATGCAACATTACCAAAAAAACTAGGAAGAAAGATAAAATAAAAGTAAATCTATTTTTATCAAAAATATATTAAAGGATGAGACAGTTACTTTGGAGCCCATGATTTTACTTTTGACTTATTATTATTATTATTATTATTAGCACCGCGTCTTACTACCCGTTCGGGTTATACGCACTTACGCTAATGTGTAATGGTAGGGTGATTGTGAGATGAAATGGAGGACCTACAGTTTAACGTGGAATCTGAACCACGGTGGAGGCCTGGCATTCCCCACATTCACAAGATGTCTTGTCAGAGGTGAAGGAAGGGTTTGGTAATCAGATAAATCTGTGCCGGGACCGAGGATTGAACCCCGGCNGGTGGAGGCCTGGCATTCCCCACATTCACAAGATGTCTTGTCAGAGGTGAAGGAAGGGTTTGGTAATCATATAAATCTGTGCCGGGACCGAGGATTGAACCCCGGCTGCCAGCACAGAAGTCTGACACCTTACCCCTAGACCACCAGGTCACCGACTACTTTTGACTTAAAATTTTAATATTGGATCATATTATTGTACAGGAGGTAAAATTATACAAGTAGTATCCAGATGGTACAGTTTGCAACCGCCAGTAATGTCAAATAAAAAGAGGGGGACCTGCCTGTCCAACCAGGAGAGAGCAAGGCCTCTCATCGGAGAAGTGGTAGAGAGAGAGAGAGTGGCAGTCCAAAGCAATAAAGTACATTTGGAACTCTAATAAAAACTAAAATAAAGAATTTACAATCCAGACTGAACATGCGGGAAACCAGTTAACAGACTGAGCATGAGATGGTTAGGCTCACTTTTGGGGAGTAACGTGTATCTGTTGAACATGTCCTCTCATTCTTTTGTTTGTTTCAGTAAATGGCCAATGGCGATATTTCAGAAGCTGTGCGTATTTAGGTGAACCTGGAATAGAAGGAGATGAGCGCTTCTGCCTGATGAGAACCGGAACATACAACATATTCATGGAGTATTGCACTTGCAATAGCAAGGACGGATGTAACTCGGCCCTGGCTGGGACTGTACCAGCCAGTATCTGGTACCTCGTCTCTGCTTGTTTACTGGTTTGGAGGATACCATTTGTTGTTAGGGTGCTGTGGTGATTAACAACCAACCACACACGCTTACAATTTTCTATAGAGACTATTTTTTTTTAATTGGAAAGATATCACCGAGAATAAACAGGGCCAGCTTAAATGATCTAACATACACAGAAAATATAGTGCTAAAAATAGCTTTATACCTAACTCAAAATTAAAGAATCTCTTGAAATATACAATTGAGATAGAATCTCATATTGAGTGTAGGCTTAATTCTAAATGAGTAAGTTTGCAACATCATGTTAAATTTCAAATATTAGTTTATATGTATATTTAAAACAAACTTGAACCTATACTTTGTAAACATATCATATTCTGAAAATAATGTACCCATAGTAAATTAATCTTTCACAGATATTTTCTTAATGTCAATGGTTGAAGTGGCTTAGGCACTACCCAATCACTGCTGAGTGACTGGTGTGGTTTAGGCACTACCCAATCACCGCTGAGTGACTGGTGTGGTTTAAGCACTGCCCAATAACCGCTGAGTGACTGGTGTGGTTTAGGCACTACCCAATCACCGCTGAGTGACTGGTGTGGTTTAGGCACTACCCAATCACCGACTGAGTGATTGGTGTGATTTAGGCACTACCCAATCGCCGCTGAGGGACTGATGTGGTTTAGGCACTATCCAATCACCGCTGAGTGACATAGGTATAGGCACTACCCAATCACCGCTGAGTGACTGGTGTGGCTTAGGCCCTACCCAATCACCACTGAGTGACTGGTGTGATTTAGGCACTACCCAATCACCGCTGAGTGACTGGTGTGGTTTAGGCACTACCCAATCACCGCTGAGTGACTGGTGTGGTTTAAGGCACTACCCAATCACCGCTGAGTGATTGATGTGGTTTAGGCACTACCCAATCACCGCTGAGTGACTGATGTGGTTTAGGCACTACCCAATCACCGCTGAGTGACTGGTGTGATGAGGTCAAATATCATAGATGGTGTGATGTATATGTGGTCCGGGACATGTTATATGCATGCTATTGCAATAATTAATAACTACATACATTGGCTGGATTTAATTGTGTGTGAAGTATTTTAATGCACAGGGACAAAGATTTTTAGTAAATACTTTGATTCACAAACCTAGCACTGCCATTTATATTCAAGAAAATATTTGCTATGGAGGAACTCATTTTTTGTTTTATATTAAATATATTGATATCAAATAGAAATTGATTAAGACTATAGCTATTTACTTTAGGTCTGGGCTCTTTGTTAAGAACATATAGTTTTTCTTTAGTATACAATAATATATGCTCAGGGATTTAGAATGCGAGTGGAAAACAAACTGATCTAGATTGGTTCTAGTAACCAGATGAAATACTTATCATTGTACTTCTTGGCTCTCAGTCAGATTCTTAATAAAGATTTGTAGATAATATTCTTCAATAAAACAAAATTTTATCATTAACCTAAAATATATATTTAAAGGCATAAAACATTAAACTAATTATCTCTATTGCTTATTAGAATTCACGAAATATAAAATAAAGTCTATATTTTTCCTTATTCAAAGTCACAAAATCTTAAATAAAGTAACCTATGTATTTTCTTTATTCAAAGGCACAAAACATTTTAAAATGTATCTTTGGTTTTTGTTATTGTCAGTTTGTAGCTTCTGTTAGAGATATTGTAGTAATAATAATAATCATCATCATCAACTCTTTCAATTATGTGGCCGAGTTTAGTAAAATGCCTCCGTCTTCCTCTATCTTTCCACCACTCTTCCTCCTGTTTGCATTCATTCTTCTCCTCTCACTTGCACACTTTATGTTATCTACACCTACCATGTATTTTTTAACCTACCTTGCGGTCTTTTCCCTACATACTTCATTTACATAATTTTCTTTGGCATCTTCTCTTTTTCCATCCTCATTACATGTCCATACCACCTAAATTTTGCTTCCTCTACTATCTCATGTACTCCCTGTACCCCCACTATTTCCTGGATAGCTTCATTCCTGATCTTGTCTCTCCTCCTGACAGCTAACATGCTCCTCACATCCTTCATTCCCATGACCTCCACTTTCCTGCTCTCTCTTACATTCACTGTCCATGTTTCTGCCGTGTATGTGACTCTGGGTACAAAGTACGCCCTGTACAACCCTTCACGGGCACTTATCTTCTCTCTTCATAATGTACTAGCCAGCATATAACAAAGTAGCAGAAAATGAAATAATTTGAAGAACAAAAAAGGTGAAACAATTTAATTGCTTTCAGGTTTTTTTGAATACACAATTTAATCTACCAATCTAGATCACTTTAAGTCAGTAGAAAAACAAGTATCAGAAATAAATTGTTGGTTTATGTAATAAACCAGATTAAGATTGCATCTCTAAGGGACCCTTCCCTTACCTTATAATTAGTATTAGTAATATTTTAATTATAGTGCACCCAATTTTTTTTTTAACTTATGTTCTTAGAAAACTGACATGGACTACATGAAAAATGTACCAATATTTATTTGATCTGATTTCTTTATTTGGTTGTCTCTGAACAAAACTGCTTGTCATGGCCTATTTGAAGATAAACTAACATATAAACATACACTACAGAGTCTCAATTATTAAAACTGCCTTACAGTGGAACAATGTAGATTTTAAGTATGCCTTTGTAATAGTTTCAAATATCTATTCAATCTAAAGAATCTATTTTTAATCAATCCAGTGAGCTTATTCGTGTTTAGAGAATGTCAAATGCAGCACTATGACATCACTCTTAACTTTATGAAGGGCTTGGAAGATGCCTTTTGTTTCTGTTACTAAGGTTAATATTGTGTTTCATTCCATTATCATCATCTGTGTCCGGGTCAGTTTGGTAAAATACCTCCATATTCCTCCAACCTTCCATCAATCTTCCTACTTTAATTGCTTCCAGTCTTTTCCTCTCACTTGCACACTTTGTTATCTGCTCCTCCCATCCCTTTCTTGAATTTCTTGGTGGTATTTTTCATACATACTTCATTTCCATTAGCATTTATTTCATTCCATGTAGTTAAAACTGTCTTCATACACACAAATATAAAACTATAATTCATTAATAGTAATTTTTTAATATGTTTACTTAAATTCAGTGATATTTTATTGTATTCAGAAAATTCCATTCAAGAATTCCGTCCAAATAAAATATAAAATATATTTTGTATACTTTTTTACTAGGAAAAGGTAGTTTAACATTCCTGTGTACCTCTCATGGTTTGCTCGTTGTTCTCTCAGTTTTTATTGTAATACTATTTTGTATAATTGTGTTTGGTCCTTTAAGAGTCCACACTTAGTTTTAGAATAATTATTGTAAATTACCTTTTTTTAAAAGACATGGTACGATTTTTTATTTGTTGATTAATCTTATTGAAAAATAGGAAAGTCCCTTTAAATGTATTTTAATGTTGTGTCCTTAAGAAAAATATTTTTATGACTCACTGAATTAGGTTTCTGATTTATTTATATAATTTTAAGTGAAAATTGTTTTCTTCTACTTGTACAAACAAAAACCTGGTTACTTTGTGCATGTACACAATGTCTCATTTTGATATACTTAATATATTTGACAATGATATGTTTTTGGCTATTCTTTATGTATTTAAATTTTTTATGTCTTTGTTATTTCCTCAATTTATTATTGTAGAGTAGTATTTTGTATTACAGTCTTGATAATTCGAGGCAGATGGAACAAAAAAATAAACCATTACAATGACGGTTGATTTGATTAAGAATGTACTTGTTAAATAAAACAAACATATTTCACACTGTGGGCAATACATTACTGTCACTGGAGTTGTAACTTGTTGTATTTTGTACACTCATAGGGACAGGAGTAAGGATCATCTCCCCCATGCATGTCACAACATGTAAATATTACAAACATTAGTGTCTGTTGACCGGCTTGTATTTAATTAAACAATTTGAGACTCGAATTTTCAAGACTCATATATATTTGTTAAATTTAGTGATGAATCAAATAATCTAACATACAAAATATTCAGAAATTCAAAATGGTTTGTTGAGATTTTTCCCATCATTGTTTGGTATCTAATAGTATCCCTGGCTTGTGTAGCAATCACCCTCCAGACACCAAATGGTATCCTTCATTAGGTCAGAACAGACATAGACAAGGACACAGGAGGGGGTATGGTTCAGACTCCCAAGGGATCCGTGAACAGTGACCAGGGGATTCGCGGATTAATTTCTATAATGGATACTTTGATTCTTTTAAAGCAATAATATTTTGATAGAAATAATCGCGAAACTTATTTGATTGACTATACCTTTAGTTAAAATGACTTAGAATATCTAGCTAAGCGACCCCCTGTTGAATATATCCTTACTGTCCGATTGAGCCACCTCGGTTTACATGTTAATCTTTTTTTTCCTGGATCATAGTTGAAGTGAAATTGTTATTCACCTTCCTCATTTTATCCCTAGTTACTTTCACATAGCTGTATATTTCTCAGAACTAGCAACCCATTCCTGGACTGGCAGTTATTGCACTACATTTAGTGTGATTTCAAACGTCCATAAATACAGATCGCAGTTTGGTGACATGCTCTTTCTCACTCGTGCTCAGCATTGTACTGGCTGCATTTGTTAGGTACCACGTGCTCGTTATATTTATATGTTAATTAGGGCTCCTCTCCTAATATGTTTAGTTGTAGATACAACAAAGTGAGTGAAATAACGTGCAGTAACATTGATACTATTATTTTTAATATATCTCATGGATTAATGGCTAAAAAGAGGTAATTTAAGTAAACACTCAAGTACTTCTCCAGCAAGTACCAGTGTAACCGACGTTTTAAGTGAATCTCAATGTTTTATGTATCCATCTAGAAATGACAGCTCTAGAACTTTTGAAAATAGTAAATTTAATGGAAATACAATGATTTGTATTTGTCTTTGGGTTCTATCTATACAGGTGATAAAATTGCCCCTGATGCACTATGTGTCTTGTGCAACAAAGTGTTATCAAGCAGTCCTATGTTACCTGTCAGACTTCTTGGACATTGTGGTACTAATCATCCTGAATATAAGGACAAAGATGTTAGTTCTTTCAAACGTAAACTTTGGGCATTAACAAATGCCTGGAGTCTTATGGTGAAAAGTTCAAAAACTGACAATGAAAGTGCTACCAAGGCCTCCTACAGAGTGTGTCACCATATTGCGCTTGCAGGAGAAGCCCATACAATCACTGAAACCCTAATCAAGCCTTGTGCGATTGAAATTGTAGCTTGTGTGCTTGACGAGAAATTATAAAAGAAACTCGAAACAATTCAGTTATCTAATAATACTGTTAAATGCCGCATTCAAGATCTCTCGACAGATATAGAAAAGGAATGGATGTTGTGATTTAAATGCAGTTTTTCCTTTTTCTTTACAACTTGATGAAACAACAGACGTGTCAGGGCTAGCAGTATTACTTGTTTCAGAGCAAAATTGAGGAGGATTTATTGCTCTGTAAATCTCTTGAAAGTCATATGACTGGAGAATAAATCTTTAAAGTAATTAATAGTTACATGAGAGAACACGATATGCGTTGGAAAAAGTGTGTTGATGTGTGCACTGATGGAGCCAGAGCAATGACAGGTAAAATGGAAGGTGTCGTGGCACGTATCAAGGAGTTTGCGCCATCTTGTTTGAATAGTCACTGTGTGCTCCATCAACCTGTGCTTGTCACCTAAAAACTGTTTTGGGTGATGTAAAGATAGTGAACCACATTAAATCAGGGCCACTTAATGGCAGAATGTTTAAATTACTTTGCGAAGAAATGAGAAGTGAACACACAACACTTCTACTTCACACAAAACTAAGATGGCTGTCTAGGAGAAAGGTTCTTGTTAGAGTTTTTTTTAACCTCGCTCTGAAATGTATTTTTTTTATTGATCACACATTTGAGCTTTCTCCCTGTTTGGTGAATACCTCTTGACTTCAGAAATTGGCTTACTTAGCGGACATTTTTACAAGAATTAATGAACTAAATATGTTGTGTCAAGGAAAAAGAGTGTCGGTATTTACAACAAGGGACAGAATAGCATCTTTTGATCGTAAACTTGAATTTTGAAAGAGATGTGTTGAAAAAAGACATGAATACTTTCATTTAAATGACTTCTTTATAGAAACAGAATCCAGCCTAGAAGAAACCATTCCTAGTAGCATCATCCAACATTTAAATGGTTTGCAACAAGCGTTTAAGAAACATTTTCCATCTTCTACAGATGATGATGACTGGGTACGAAATCCATATTGTGCTTCAGAGAAACCGGATGCAAAATTATGAGTGTTTGATAGATATTACATCTGATAACGGTTTGAAACAGAAATTCAGTGAAGTTCCTTTGGTTGAATCCTGGTGCAATCTTCTTCAAGAATATCCACAAGTGTCTAAATGTGCAGTACTTAAACTTCTTCCATTTTCAACAACTTATTTGTGTGAAGCTGTATTTTCAAGGTATGCAGCAACAAAATCTAAATATCCTTACAGACTGGACATTGCACACAACTGTCTACAATCCCTCTCAACTATAAAGGACTTTGTGAGATGAGGAAACATCATCATTCTTCACACTGGTACCCTTTAAAGTAAGATTGAATGTCTACTTAGTATACTATTGCATGTATAATTTTTGTCACTCTGGAAAAGTAATATATTTTAATATTTTTAAATTTTGGGTAGAAATCATCCACACACACACTATATTTTATGCAAGCAAGGGTGTGAGGATCCAAGGATATCTTACAAAGCCAAAAGGGATCCGCGAGCAAAATTTTGAGAACCACTGCCTTAGACCAATTGGCCACCGAATCAGGTAATATCACTTAAAAATAAAAGTTGTATTGTTTGTAAAGTGGCCTTGATATTATATAGTCTGTCTTTGTTCTTATTAAATATTACCAATATTTTATTATAAGACTCGGTTTTCGGTATTTTTTTAATATACTCTTGCTTCAAACTGTAAATGGGACGTTGGCACTAAACAGGCAATCAAATTATGTACTAGGCTCATTTAATGGTGTAAAAACTCACTCTAAATTATAAGTAATCACAACCTACCAATGTGACGGCTATTTCCTGGCTATGTTACTGCTCAACAAGACTATTTTGAAAGTCTGATGATATTTATATTGTGGTCAAACACTTGCTGTAAAGTTTCAATGTTCAATAGTTAGTACAACAATTATATTTTTTTCATTGTTTCATACCTTGTGTTGTACAATATTTCATACTTTACATGTTACTGTAATACATTTTCTGTTTTGTTCATTTTTATTAAATTACTATTTTATATTATTTTAGTAAAATAATTTGAAAAAATACAGCTTATGTGTCAACATATTTAATCTCATTTGATTAATTGTTTTAAGCTTAATATTTGTAGTATTTTTCATACAAATTTTGTATAGTGTACTGAAACATAATATACTGTGTTATGTACCTTTGTATGGTATATATTAATAAATTTATATACAATACTTAATGGTAAATATAAATTTTATTACAAACATTTATTTGTTATTAGAAATCAAACTATAGGTAAAAATACTTATCACTAATGTGATTTGTTAAATTCAAATTCATCTATTATCTGTTTTGGGACCAGAAACCCAAATATTTACTTGCTGTTCTCATGTATTCTGTTGGTATAGTATAAATATAATTCTTTGAAACTTCCACTAAACTGGAGGCCTCAAAGTCTACCAATTAAAACACACTAAAACTCATAATAATTATGTAATTTTCAGGTTATATCAGTCCCCCTCTTGAGCCGAAGAGAGTAAAACACAGACTTGACTATGGCAACATGGCTACAAGTTGATCATGGTCACTTAGATACTGTTTTTGCATGTTCAAACTTGTCTTTACTCTTGGTAGATGGATAAAGTCTTGTACTTATATTATATTTAATTTAATTACTATTTTACTGACTGGTGTGAATAGGCCTGCTTGGGAGGAAATAAAAGAAAAGAAGGTTATCTACGATTGAGACCAAGGAGACGCCTGGATTTGGTAATATATTGGTGAGCAAGTTCCCATCTATGAAGCTGGGAAGCATTGCAACTGTATTGGGAGGGTTCATATAACTTGAACCTGGATTAATGGAAATTGAGGCGCTCCCTGATACAGCAGGAGTGGTTGCCTTTGCAGATGATTTACTTAAGGGGGTTGAAGCTAAATTAAGACAGAAATTAGAGGCCAATAGCAATACAGTACTTACTGGTTTGTAGATGCTGGATTGCAGGTGGAAAATGTATTGATAGATGATTGGCATACACAAAAGTTAAGCTAAGTTCAGTAGATGCTGGATTGCAGGTGGAAAATGTATTGATAGATGATTGGCATACAGTTTGGCAAAACAGCTTAACTGGTAAGAGGACCTACTAGTTATTCCCAAGTGTTGTAGAACGGCTTAAAATGGATTTCCTGCAGCCCTCTCCAGGATTGGTTCATTACATTACCGGCCGCGAACTCTACATGGCTGCTCTCGTTCCAAGAAGGACTATGTGATTGCGGAAGGGAGGCGATGCCAGAGCACGTGGTACTAGAGTGCATATTTTCAGCTGCGAACAGGGAGATGATGCAAGTCCTGTTGCAAGCGGGTGCTATTTACAACATATTACTTGAAGTGGATTGGTGGAGTCTCCTAGACACAATTGTGGACAACGTTTCGAAAAGAGAGAGGAACATATGTGTGTCAGACATTAAAAATAGGAGACGGGACAAAGAGGCAAATGACAGATAAATGGACAGGACTGATGACGAGAGTGACACTACTGGAAGTAGAGAGACTACATCAAACTAGATGACATGATCCAAAACTGGTACAAAGACAATTAGACTTACAAGGCTAAGACGCTGCTGGTTTGGCAGGGTAGGGCGAAATGGGGAAACTCCTGGTTGTCCGTAGCCCAGCTGAGGGAAGGCATCCTCTCGATTCCAATAGCGTGAGCGGCTGAAGAAATGGGTAGTGCCAGAATACCATTTGGGAAATATGTTAATGGAGTGATGTTGTCTAAGATGGAACAACTAACCCCTCACTCACATAGTCCGGCCCATTTGGAACAAGTGTTATTGCTGGGCTGGAGCTGTCAGGCATCTCGTTCGTCACCCGGTCACTCAGACGGCTGTTTTCAGTTCAGAAGTTGTGACCTGGAATAACATCAGAAAACCCTGCAGCTGCCGAGAGAAAATAACTTGTAAATTAGTCTAGGTTAGTTTTTAGTAATTGTTCTTTTATCTACTTTATATTTAGGTTAAGCTATCTTTAGGTCCATATTTACTTTATATTTAGGTTAAGTTATCTTTAGGTCCATACAGGTGATGGTTTAGGTTGTAAGTAAGCGGAGTGAAATCACCAATAGGGTGCCTACCTAGTTTGTGGATAGGGGGATGCTCGCCACCAGTGGAGCTTTGCTGACTTTGGTGACTATTAGATCAAGAGGTCGGCGGGACAGCCAGCAGTGGAGAGCACCGGGAGCGTAAAATACCGTGAACCAACTAGTAGGACAAAAACTATATAGTAGGATTACTAGGACAGCTAGATTAGGTGCAAATTAATTATTGTTTAATAATTGTATATGGTATAATAGATGAGGTAGACAAAGTTATGTAAGTAGATTTAGCTCCCGAACTACTCTCTAGATGTCGGGATGGATAAAAATTAAATAAATAAATACTAATTTGTCAGGCTCACTGTGGTTAGTGTCAAAACAATGACCATTTATTTGTTTTCTGAGGAATGTGGGGAATGCCAAGCCTCCACTGTGGTTCGGATTCCACGTTAAACTGTAGGTCCTCCATTTAATCTCACAATCACCCTACCATCACACATTAGCTTAAGTGCGTATAACCCGAATGGGTAGTAAGACGCGGTGCTAATAATAATGTTTTCTGAGTTCCTGTAGTAAGGTTAATGTATTAAGCAAATGTTATGCAATACTTGCATTGTAGTTCACTGCAGGAGTGAAAACTGGCCAGTAAAGTCAGTAAAAGTATGTTTTTTTATATTGGCCAGTAATTTGTCTGTTTTTAATAAAATTGGTCACTAAAGTCAGTTTTTTTTGTGTCTGCAATTTGTGAGTTTTTTTTGTTTTTGTTACTGCATTTTGGGGAAAACCTGAATACTTCCCAGTAAGATAACAGATTTTTTCAGTTCAACTCAAGGTAAGATATGCTTTTTTTCGTTTTTCCTAACCTGGTAATAAGTATACTGGCAAAGTGGTCCAATTATGAAAATATTTCTTGAGCATTCTGAAAAGGAAAAGCTATTTTTAATGGGAGCAAAAAACACTTCATAGCAGGCTACAAGCACCTTTTGCTCCAGTCATCTTTGGACAAGCCCATCTTCAATGTTCAGCTCCAACAATGAGTCAAAGCAAGAACCCACAAGGATATAATTAAAGTAGCTGCAATACTTCCAATGTATATTCCACTGGACATGATTGTGGATTAATGAAAACTCGCCACACAGATACGTACTGGAATCAGTTCTTTGAAAAGACATAACCATTTGGAGATCCTATATACCCACTGATTACCAAGGTGGTAAAACCAGCTTTATTGCTATCGCATGATAGTGCGGATATAGGAAGAGGCATTTAAAACTCTTGACGCATTTCGACTGATGAAAGGACCAGCATGTCAGAGAGAACTTTGAATGCTTCCCTGCTGCTCAAGAAAACTTTATATCATGTGTATGAAAACAAGATATATCATGTTAATATCACACAAGAGCTTTTACAAATAGCAAGAGCAGCTCATGTTCATTACAAGAAATTCTGCAATGAACAATAAACAAAAGGAGCAAAAAGAAAATAAAGGGGAAAGAAAAAGGTTGAAGGAGATGGACAGTGGAAATGGTAGTATTCCAGAAAATGAAGCAATACTGAAAAAGCTAAGACAAGAAAAGAACTAGAAGACGACAATTGCTCAAATGTTGATAGTGATTCAACCAAACGTATTAAGGAGGCTGCTAAGAAAAAGGACGTTGGGATTCAACATGGCACAGCTCATGCTAGAAGTAGTAGAGAAATCAACGGAAGACGAGGATAATAAATTTTTTTGTGCAGATGCAGTGCAGAAAACTGTTGAAAAACCAGAGTGTTCATTAATAACTTCGTTTTTCATTAAAAAACCAAAGACAAAATAAAATAAGTCTTACCTTATATTAATGTTTTGTTCTCATGTTTATTTTATATATAATTTTTAATGTTTTGCTGTTTTATTACCATTTTAGTAATTGTTAAAAAAGAATTTTCTTCCTTGAAGATTTTAGTACAGTAATGAGAACTTTATAAAAATATATTATTTTTTCAATAAAAAGTGGCTGGCTATGAGGATGGGGGAGGCCATATAATAATAAATGTTTTTAGTGAATTCCAGTTATACCTTTAAAACTATAATTAATTGATAGGCTGTAATTAAATTTGTCAGTATTTGGTTAGTTTTTTTTTGGTATTTTGGTCAGTAAAGTCAATACTTTTGACCCTTTGACTGGATTTCACCCCTGGGCTGGTATATAAGATTTTTTGTGGAACAGTTATAGGGGCATTTCATTTGTGGGAATCTGTTGTTGAATGAGGTGGAAGGTTGGTGAATTTAGCAGGTAATGCATCTTGGTTAGGCAATTTAGGTTGAACCAGAATGTTGCAGGGATTGGGCGTTTGAATGAGATGTTTAACGTGCATAACCAGGTGTGAGGCTCTTCCTTTGCAGTCGCCAGTGAGAGAATGGGAGAATAACTAGGGTTCATACACATTTTTCTCCACATTTAAGATTATGTCCTCTACCATTGATTTCGTAGCCCTGGCATTGCTGCTCATTTCATTTGGGAGGTCCACCTGAGTCTCTGCACCACCAACAATTTTCCGTAATACCCTTTTTCTTATGGAGCAACTCAGTGTGTCATGTGACCTGCTCCTTTTTCTTGTGCTCGCCGTTTTTTTAGGGACTCTTCTCTCCTGACTTCAATGTTCAAGCAGAGCAGTTAACCTTGACATGCATTGTGGTGGAGTTAGAAAGCTTGCCAAAAAAGTTTAACTCAATTAATTTCTTAATGCGGAAAGTTGCAACCTATAAGTGTAATCATCTGTGTGAAATTTGAACTTCCTACAACATAATCTTTGGCTGCCAATTTGCCACTGAAATCTCTATAACATTTTAAGATTTATGAATTTTTCTTGCAGCTCTTCGCGTTGTTTTTTGTTGTTGTGTGCAAAAACAACCCAAAACTCTCCACGTGGAGGTATCTGAATATTGAGTTCCACCACCCTCCCACCCTTTGTGTTTCAACATTTAAGTAAATTACCGCATAGAACTTTGAGATATTGACTTTTGGTTTCAAATTTGTGTAATGCGATTCTAGATTCTATTCTTGATCTTATGAATTCATCTCGTGTGTCGTTGCCACACATCGCAGCTGATGCGTCAGTAACCAATTTGACGTTGCGATCTACTGCTTGTGAATGGCACGGAAATCTTAAAATACCAATTTCAGCAGGAACGTCCAAAATCATCTTCTTAAGCTCATTATCAGAAATAGATACTGTAAGTGGTGGTTCAGTAGGTGTAACTGAATGCCAATCAATTAGATCTGTATAATCATATGCTTTAAAATTTAACGTAGGAATCTTAAATTCATGAAAATTTTGTTCTACTTTAGATATTTGTATACATTTTAAAATTCTTCAAAGTCCAAACTCTTATCATGTGTTTTCGGCTGTCGGCCAACATTCCAACAGAATATTTTCTGGATGACAAAAATATGAGTTTCTTTGCAATGTTCGATCTATTAGGATCTTTAACTCTTCAGGCAGAAATCAAGATTTTTTTTATAATGCTGTAAAAGTGTTGACTCCCATCCAGACAAGATGATTGAGTTTTAATATCAAACCATGTGCATGCATGTACTATAATAACATACTCTGTTAAAACTTTCAAGTTTCCCGTTGGGTCATTTGTTGAAGTATATAATCTCTAAATTCTATTAGCTGTTGTTAACCACCTGGAATGACTCATTTTTCCTGGATCCTTTCGTGATAAGCTTAATGAAATATTTCCGTTTGGAATTCCAGTATGCATTTCGTTGATATGTACTAAGTTCATCAAGGGCAACACCAGGCAAAGTTATTTCTATCTTATCAAAGCTTATTACAGGCATCTTTTCGCAAGATTCTAACTTTCTTTCCAATTTCTCCACAGTACCCTTTTGGTCCAAAAGTTTTTCCTTCCAAATGTTGCAATAGATGACGTAATGGTAATTCATTTGTATGTGACCAACAAATAAACAATTGCAAAGGACGTCCCATAAAAAGCTCGAGTTGCCTTATGATACCATTTTTAGAACCTGTATTAACCACTTTACCATCACAACCAACAGTTTTCAACTTAGAAAGATCAACATTTTTCTCTAAAAAAGGTAATATGCGTGTTTTAATATTAAGAGAACTGCCAGATATAGGAGTGACATGCCCCAAGTTATGTAGATCCTGGTTCTGAAAGTAGAACAACATGCTCTTCTGTTATGGTCTTTCTTGCTACCCTTTCTCTTTCCTTAACCCAAATCAAAGTCTTTTCGGCCGTCAAAGTATATCCCATATTCCGATGAGTGTTTTCCCTCATTTTTCCTTTTCAAGTCACTGCGAGCTTTTATTCTTTCCCTTCTGATATTGCTACGATCGACTACTTTAGAAGAATCCCATATCTTTTAAAAGTATATTTATAAGAATTGCTGCTGATCTATCAGAAACACCAGTTCTGTCGCAAACCTGGGCTACACCTAGAAGTTTAGTTCTCATTTGTGAAGTTAAAGGAGAATCTTTACTAATAATTGTGTTTTTCGTTTCACATTGTTTATATTCAGTATCTTCAGATTCATCAGAATAACTTGAAGAATTCAAAATGTGTCCCATAACAGAAGTAGAAAGTCTATTTGCTGTTTTTACTTCACTGCATTGCAATTTAACGTTTTGACTTCTTT
Organism: Timema californicum; assembly: GCA_902141385.1. Taxonomy (NCBI): domain Eukaryota; kingdom Metazoa; phylum Arthropoda; class Insecta; order Phasmatodea; family Timematidae; genus Timema; species Timema californicum. Next base: position 41,845 of record CABFOW010005035.1, read on the forward strand.
CTGCTGATTTTTCTTTGCGTTGCAATCTTTTTATAGCATTTTGGTTCCTTTAATGTCAATATTTCCAATTGCCATTCTTCGAAATTTCCTTTGATCCGTTAAAAAAAATTTTTCAGCTACAGGTACTTTAATTTTGTAAGTACAGATTAAAAAGTCCTTGCATTTACATAATGATATATCAGATTTTTCTCCACTGATTCTCTAAATAATACAACTTGTGTTGAAGAATTTAGTTTTTATTCTCTTTACGATATTTTTTATCTTATGCTCTTATTCTATGTAATACTTGTTGGTCCAATAGGAATTGAACTTTTTCCCCATAAATGTTTGAGATCTTTTATTAATGGCGAACACACATCATCCAAACCAGGTTCTTCTTGGGTTTCTCTTAAAAGTTCTTGTCGTAAATATAAATAATATCTTAAAACGTCCGAGTATGTCGGAAGCATATTTTCTTTAAAGGTTTCAGGTGCACCAAACACTGGGCACAAGTTTTCTGATCGCGTCACAGCCATTTCTGTATGCCATATATAACATGAAAATATAACTAAATGAAATATAATAAAAAATAACACAAGAAAATATGTGAACCACGTAATGCAAAATAAATGAAATAAGCACTTAGGCACTAATAACAGAAAGACAACCAACTCGAACTGAGAACGCAGTCGTACTCAGTGTTGCCAACCCTAGTGCTCTACAAATCAGTAGCAATAACCTCAAAATTTCAGTAGATGTATTTAAAAGTGGTGACACATTATAATTATTAGTTATTTTATTGAACGTAGGTAATTTTACTCATCTATGTTATTCCTCCTCCCAACTCGTGTATCTGCTTTGCTGTCGACCTCAGTGGTCTTGGGGTAATGTGCTTGTCTCAGGATCCGATATTCATGGGTTCAAATCCAGCTGGAGTTGAATATTTCTTGAGCGATAAAAATCCGTAGCACAACTTCCTTCGGAGTGGAAGTAAAGTTGTCAGTCCCATGCCAATTGTGGTATGTATAAAAAAACCTGTAGTTATGTGAAAATACCTTTCCTGGCAAAATCGGTAGGTCCTTTTGCTCTAGCTCATAGAAATTGTGTGTTGATATAATCAGCAGGTTCAGAAAGTACATGTAAAATACTGTACCTAATTTTTTTTAAGTCCTCTCTACTGCCATTAGTCCTCACTGTCGTACATGCCAATATTAACTTTTTTTTTGTCATGGAGCTACTGACGGGAAATGAAAAACGGAATTTGAAAATAGCCTCTTGGTGTGCAACAGCCCACACAATGTTTTCGTTTCCAATTTATCTCGTGTTTTAGTTTTAATCAAGCTGACTGACGAAAAGACCAGCTTCACTGCAGCACTTGAATGGGGAAGGATTAAAATACACCAAACAAATTCTGACAAAATAGGAAAGACTGGTTTAGAGTCCCCATATCCTTTATTTCTAACAAGATTCCAAAAATCTTGTACGCTATTGTCAATGTCATGTGGTATGTCTGTGTTGCGTATCAAACGCCATTCTGTGTCAATCTGTTGAAGTTGTTGGGACTTAATGACGTTTGGAAACGCTGCCACAAAAGGGGCAAGGGACTGGAATGACTGTATTTTTGTCGGATCTAACATTTCGATGTCTCTCATAATTGTGTCTTGTAAGGTAAATCGTTGAATAATCTGCCTAACAAACTCAATATAGAATTCAAGACACTTTGTTTTGAAGATGTGAATGTCTTGCGCTGGAAGATTTATCGAATGCAGTGAAGCCTCTACTCTTGCACCAAAATGCATTTGTTCCAATGGTAAGAAGACATTAGGGTTTCGATAGCCCACTTTTTCCACCCCTGCACTCTTTAAGTGATCAGGCTTTATGTAACAACCAAGAATGGTTTTTAAAGAAGCAGCTATGTTTGTTCGTAAACTGTGAATTTGGGGATCCTCACTTTGCATCTGCCTGTTCAGATTAGTGAAAATCGGCAAAACAAAATCAAGAAATTCTAAATAGAGTTTGATGTTTGGATATTTTAATCTCTGAAGAATTGTTTCTGAAGCCAACCACCTGTCTTGTACAGCTGCATGAGTGAACAACGGGACAAGGGCATCGTACTGTTCTAAAATACGGGAAACTACTGTCTGAAGTGACAACCATCTAGTCTGACAAAGATGCAAAATCTTATAGAGCTTAACTTTCACGAAAGCTTGAAATTCCTTTAACACTTCCACTCGCTTAGCGCTGGCATGAAAATAGCTGTAGAGGTTCCGCACCAAATCTTCAGGAACACGCGGAAGCTTGGCACAAGAACAGGAGGAACACAAGTTTAATGAGTGGCAACAGGTGTAGTATGTCGCCCTTCAAAATAGTACACAAAGATTGTCGGTTCCTCATCATAACGTCGGCAGCAAATCCAATTAAATTTTACTTGTATGGAATGTTTTTACATTCCAAGGACCTGACCAAATGCTGGTACAAATCGACAGCTTTAGCATCACAAAGTGGAACCAAGTCAAAAAAAGCATCAACAATCCTACCTTGACCCGAATCCATTCTAACAACAATTAGCGCCTTCCTTTCTATTCCCTGTGACAGCCAACTTCTTGGAAGAGGGGTAAGCAGTTATTATAGTACAAGGTTTTTTGAAAGTTGTCAAGCTCTAACGTGGCGTATAGAAGCTTTTACCTCCCACTCAGACCACCCCCTCACCCTACCACCCATAATTTCAAAGAGCCAATGAGTGAAGTTGACAACATACGAACATATCAGTAGATTTGAATTAATCAGTAGAAAATTTAAAAATCAGTATGGTTGGCAACATTGGTCGTAAGCAAGAGAGAAAGCAGCCAGCGTCAAGGAGAGGGCTCTACAGGAGCATGCGCACTTGAAGGGCGAGTCCCTCGATTCCCAGCGTCACGTGTCAAACCTTTGATCTTTCTGATAGTTTGATTTCAACCACTCATTATTTCAAATAAGAGCTATTATATTTTATGAATAAGTTTTTGTTAGTTTGTGACAAACTAGGTGAAATGGCTGGATATTAAAGTTATTTTGTCAGCCAAAAATATAATTTGTTTCAAATTTATTATTATAAATAGGCTTTGTAATAGGCAACTTTTACACATACAGGCGCTTTAAATTCATGATTTTTTTTTCATTCCACCCTAGTGTACATACCAGAGGTCCCCCAACTTTTTTGTCTCGTAGACCACTTGCCATGTTTTTCAGTTTTGGTAGACCCCCTGATTATCTAATTTTTGCAAAGTCATCAACTTCAAATGTGTTTTTGACAGCTGGTATAGCGATACTCACGTTGAAAGATTTAAATCTCTAACTGTAATGAAGTGTAGTGTGAAACACTTTTTAAAAAAACATGTTAATTTTTATACATTTATTAACTAAATTAAAATAAAAATGAACCAAATTAAAATTTAGTATCTTTTAAATAACATAACTAAGCAAAAAAAAGAAGTGCTTTTAGTAAACCTGATGCTTTAATAATACATTTTCAACATTTTGCATCCATTTAGTTAGGTTTAATCTCAAATCTCCTCGGTTAGTGACGTCCAGTCTGTTTCTTTTTATGTTAGGAGTTAGGTAACCGCACTGAAACCCCTTTTCACTAAGTATGAAGATGGAAAAGCAATTAAAAACTTTCTCGCGATATTCCATAATACGGGATGTGACCTACCCCCCTCATTATCCCACACAAATAACACACAGAGGTAAGCACAAGAGAGAGATAAATTTATTTTATACATAACATGATACAGCTCAATGAGGGAGAGGCACTTAAGAGTTGAAGCGTTAAGCAAGGACAGAAGCCAGATGGGCAACAAGACACAAGGGTTACTGCCAAGGCCAGATGGTCACCAAAATAATAACAAACAACAGACGGCCCCTTATTCTTAGACGTCAGAGAATGGCAATAAAACTAATAAATTGGTCTCCTATTTCACTATAATAAATGTATTTCATAATTATAGGCAGAGAGCCAGCACATGCCCCAAATCCAAACTTTAGGTGAGTTAAGATCTCAAGTACCTAACGTAAACAACGATAGGGGCATTAATATCATTCCTGACAAAATATAAATTTCAAAATTCTAAGAATACCTAATAACCTAATTTTTTAACAATAAACGGAGTGCCCTCCGTGGATATATGCACTGGGTGGCCCGTGGCCCCACATTTAGTAACCATATCAATATAGATACAGGCAAAGATATAACAATAAACTATCCTAACTCTAACACCCAACAAAGTGTCCACAGAAGAATTACTCTCTCTGCCGGTTCGCGGCCCGACATTTAACCAACCTCGAAAAAAAAAACAAGGTGGTAAAAATAAACTATCTCTATCCTTCTAAATAGGTCCTGGTGGCAAGAAATAAAGTTAACTTAAAGTAGCTTTCCCAGATTAGTTACAACAAATCACTAACTTTCCGTGATGCGGAAATTAAAAGTACAAAAAATATAAATGGAGACAAAAAGGTTCTCCCCAAGTTAACATAGCCTCATGGGCAAGGACAAAAATATCTGATCATGGCAATAAATATTATTCATATATATATAATATACTGAAGTCCGAGACATTACATTTTGAAAGATAAACATTTTAAAACCAAAGTGAATTTAGAAAAGTGTGACGAGCCTACATAATAAATAGGCTTATTACCTTGTAAGCCCAGAGTGTATAACTATACTCTGGACTCCAACCATTATAATCCTATGGTAATCACGTGTTCTCAGTGTTTGTAGAGATAAGGGGGGAAGGGGAAGTTTCCAGAATAGTCTCGATAGTCCACGAGCATCGGTCACAAGCACAAATATTGTCCATAGAAGTTTTTTGAACTCGTCCATCGGCGCGCGCTCAGCGGAGTTCACTTGTTTGAAGGGGAGGGGAGCTCTCCCAACACGGCCAGCAGCGAGCCTCGAACTCCGGCTTAGTTGAATGAGTATTTTGTAGTGGAGTACACCTCGGGTTTATTGTGGATGAGTCGGAACGAGTCAACTGGGGCTTGCTAGGTGAGTGATACAACTTCTTCTGTGTCATGTTGTAACAAGGTTACAGGGATAAGTAACAGGTATGTCTTTTTGAAGTCAGAATTGCTGATATCCGTTTCTAAACTGTACCTTAAGTTCTTCGTTAGTGCTTATTCCGATCAGTTCCTCTTGTAATATGACAGCCGTTTCTTCAATGTCACCGTATGGATTGATTATCCACTGTGGTATTACCATAGTCAAAACATCCTCAAACCTAGTTTAAACATCTGAATAGAGGGCATTTAAATGTTGAACGTAGGTTGAAATGGCCTCTTCCTGGCATTTTGTCTGTGACAAATTGGGAAACTGGGAAACTTTGCTTTAGTCAAATTTAGACTGTCACCTTGTAACTGCAAGTTAACCTCATTAAATTTAGTAAACACATCTGTTAAATAGGCAATTTCTGACTTCCACTTGATTGAATTTTCTTTTAAAATTGTATCTTTAGCATCCAGATACTCTAAAAAAGTCTCATAAAGTGCAAACAATCTTGTCAAACACAAGCCTTTCGACAGACAGCGTACTTCAGTGTGAAGGAGTAATTGATGAAAGTTCTCGTCATTTTATTCACACAACTGAGCAAATAACTGCATATTTAACGTGTTGCTTTGGATACGGTTAACTGCATTAATGACTAATTGAAGAGATTCATGCAATCTAACACTCAAATTTTTAGCAACTAAATCCCCCTGCGGGACGGGGTTAGAATAGTCCCGTAGTAACCCCTGCTTGTCGTAAGAGGCGACTAAAAGGGGAGGCTTCTGTG
>CABFOW010005036.1:0-13423 GCA_902141385.1 Timema californicum
TGATGTATGATGATGGTGGGTGATGTAAGCTGATGGTGGGTGATGTAAAATGATGGCGGCTGGTAATGGATGATGGGGGTTGGTAGCGGATGATGGATGGTATCTGAATACGGTGGCTGGTAAACACCTACTTATCCCCGAGCTCACATTGTGCCCTTCTCTCAGCCTCTATAGTAGATGAGTTGGCCCATGGCTTGTTATACGACGTATGGTCTCGAGCACGAATAGCCCCATGCCAACAGTTCAACCAGGGAAAACTACCCCCCTATACACAACAACACTTACCCAGGGGCAGGTAGGAGGGGATCACAGACTCTGCACACGACGTGACAAACTGGAACGTCTTCTCGGGATCCGGGTCCTCAAGGTCGTCGAAGAAAATCCCTCCAACCCCTCGTCTTTCCCCTTTAAACAACAGAACAATCAGATTCTGGTTAGTTATTGTAGTCTGTATAGTGTTATTAATGCTCTATAAACTGAGCTAACCAGGTTGCTATACAGAAGTTATCTTAAGTAACTGTTGGACATATTTGTTCTTCTATGGATAGCACAGTAAAAGTCTTCTAGCTCAAGTTTTACAAGGCTCTACATCATTGCGGTCAGGACAATTGCCATGGCTAGATAATTGACGGAGAAGTGTGACGGACACAGTCGGTCACCTCTGTGTGTGATGTTGAAGTAGTCGTCACACCACTTCTTGAACTTGGCGTAGTAGCCCGGGTCGTGCTGGTCGCAGGCTGCCTTCAGTTGGCTGTGGAAATGTCTCGAATCCTCCTCGTCGAGGTAATAAGGAGTCAGGTCTGTTCCTCCGCCGAACCAACTCTGACGACAGAAGTAAAGTTTGTGGATAAGTTCACCAAGGAATGGGTTGATGGAATGCAGAAGGAAACAAGGGGGTGAACTGACATTGCTTTGTAACACTATAATGACCTGCTAAACAAATACAGTCATTCCTTCACGCAAAGAAATAATCTGCTTAAGCATAGTTAATGACAAGAAAGATTAAGATGTCTGTCTGTCTATCTACTGACCTGGGTGGTCCCTCCGGGCTCTTGCACCTCAAAGTACCTGTAGTTGAAATGTACGGTGGGCACCAGAGGGTTGCGAGGGTGTATCACTGAGCTTACACCGGCCGCAAAGAATGGAAGCTCTCCTTCTTTCAGAGACTTGCCCCTGCAAGACAACGCAACAAATGTATCATACAATCTCACAGGGTAATTATTATATCATAAACTTGTTTATCTCTAACAGACCTGGAACATCCAGAGTATAGTGTAACCCTGGGTCGCTAGCAACTGGAACCTCCAGAGTATGGCTAATTAAGCTAAATTCCCCAGTAACTGACCTGGCTCTCATTTGTTGGACTGCTGCAGGGGGTAAAACACCCTTCACCACAGATATGTTGACTCCTGCCTTCTCAAACACCCTTCCGTCCTGAAGGATACATGTGATGCCACCTCCCCCTTGGGGGCGCTCCCAGCGATCCACTAGAAACTTGGTCTCTTCATCCTCTTCCTCTTCCAGCGCTCGGCAGAAGTCCGCCTAGCAAGGAACACGCAAATACATATTTTCTCACGAATGAACAAATCACAACACAATATTTACTTTGTCCCAGAATAAGAGTTGCTTCCAGTTCTCGAGCAAAAAGAAGAAAAAGATGAGAGCGCCCCTTTTCCCCGTGTGCAACTAATCTGCACTAGAATGAGTTCCGTGCAAGCGAGACCACTCCCCCGAGTGGAAATGAAACCCTATATTCAAGCTATACACATATGTACTAATTACGCTAATGAACTAGGGATGAGGAAGTTTGAATTTAGAGGAAGTGTGCTCACATTTACATCACAGGAGTGTAGAATACCTACACTCGGCACATCCAACCGAGATTCGATCGCCCTGTCATTGGGAGTCTTTGTCTACTGCCAGAGTGACATATTGAGACCATGTTGCCACCGAAGCAGGTGGGTGACCTAGTGATGGTAGGTAAGAGATGTTTACCATAGGATTCATGTCTACAGTAAAAACAGACCAAGTGTGTAGCTATAATTCCAGAGTCCATCACTGTGTTGTGTCTTAGCGACCTCTGATTCGGTGGATCTTTTCGTGTGAATGGCATTGAAAGAGGGTGCAACGTCAGGCACAGATTGTGTAAGCCTTATTAAGTACTTCGTAATCAGGATGGAAAGAGGAAAGGACCGCAAGGAAAAATGATGTAGATGAAGTAAGTGGGAAAAACACCGCAAGGGAGACTAGGAAAGAAATTCAAGTAGCAGTTTACAGCAAGTGTGCGAGTGAGAGGAGAAGAATAGACGCAAGTAAAGGAAGAAGAGTTGTGGAAGGACAGATGAAGACGGAGTAATTTTACAAAAAAAATGATGATGATCACCTTCGTGGTCTTGGGGTAAAGAGCTTGCCTTAGGATTGATGTTTGTGGGTTCAAGCCTAGCAGGGGCTAACAGATTTTTCTTGATCAATAAAAATTCGTAGCACAACTTCCTTCGGAGGGGATGTAAAACCTCCAGTCCCATGTCGATTGTGGCATGTAAGAGAACCCTGGAAGGTATGTGAAAAGAACTTACCCGGCAAAATTGGTTGGCCCTTTCGCTCTCGCTCATAGAAATTCACGTGTGCTGATATAATCAGTCAGTTCAGAAAGTGCATGTTAAATGCCTCAAATAAATAGATACTAAAATGACCAGGCCACAGGCTGAGAACAGTTGATGATTATGATGATTCAAGTTTAGTCCAATAAACACTCTTTATTTTTTGCACACATCTCTAAGAAGCATTCTACCGCTAGTATGTGGTATATAAGAGTCAAATAGAGTAACTGCTCTACTATGGCAGGCTTCAGAGGCAAAGGCACACCACCTGAAACCTCGAAAGTGACCTCGAACATTACCACTTGATGCCCTCTAGTCAAGGCACCTCTAAGTGTTAGGATAATTGAGAGTTTGTAACCCTAAGGTTGGTTTGATGTGCGTCCTCATCTCGGACAAAGCAGTGCACGCATTCAGCCTTTTGGCTGGTTAGTGCTACCTGCCCGCTCTGTATAAGAGAAGGTACATGTACTAAGGAAGTAATGAATAAGTGTGATGGTTTCTCATTGTCTTCTGCATTGAATTATTATAATGCATGAGAAAGTACCTACAAATTTTGCTGAAATGATATCTCTTATCATGTATTAATTTTACATGCCTCAATCGAAATAAGACTGACGGATTTATTTCCTCTTCAAAGGAAGTGTAGTTACAGATTTTTTTCCCTTCGGTAAAAACCCATCTCGGTATGTTTGAACCCTCAAACTTTGGGTCATAAGGTGAGCCCTTTACTTCAAGACAACCAAGGTTGGTCGGGTATAAAGATACCGACTTGTATTTTCATAATCATCAGTTCCATCTTGGTCTTCATGTCGTCAGGGTTGTCTGTGAGCGTGTCGATGCTTGTCAAGGGCTCCGCCATGAACAGCGAAGTGTCCACCTTTGGTTTCCTCCTCGCCATCTCTGCTCGGCTCCTCCCGGAGATGTAGTAGGCGGCGACGCCTCCCGTGATGACGGCAGCCCCCACATACCTGCACAAATCCACGATAGTCAGGACCTAGGCCTGTCATTCTGGTGGGATCAGCAAGAGAGCGCCGGGGAAATGCACGCAACAGCGCGGACAAACCACCTCTCGTGAGTGCGGACTCTACCAGGATTGAAACTCGGTTTCTTAGCTCAAGAGTCTGGTGCGCTATCAGTGAAGTCTACTTGAAGGGGGCAGACAATAGCACGGTGTGACCCAATAATGCGGGGCCACACAAGCCATGAGGACTATTACATCAACTTTGGTTGAATGGAAGACCATTAGTAAGCCTCGTGTACATATTCCGTAGGCTCCGTATCCTTATAGTCCTTAAGATCATATGGATTCCTAATTGTATGCACCCTCTCCGTGTCCTTAATCACATGATCTCATGTCAAACGATGGGGAAATATAATACTTTGCACAGTTAAATTCGTCGAAACAAAACAATTTCAGCAAATTTTATATAGGCCTTGGCCTACTCAATCAATATTTTTATTTTATTTTTTTGTTTAGTGTATTTATTAAACATTGAGATATTTTCTTTGAGTAATTATTAAAGGTAGGCCTGGATAAATGAAAATAAGATATGTTTAGAAAATGGCAACCTTTTCATTTCGATTCCCACACCAATGCTCATTTTGCTTGTGTAGGGCCTACCTGTGATTAGCCATCCGTAGCAACAGTCCTTTTCTGTCATCACATCCTACTACCCGTTCAAGTTATACATAGGCCTACTAAATTTACGATACCGTAATGCGTAGAGATAATGAAGGTTAAATTTTAGAGGAGATTTATTCACATTTATGTGGCGAGATGATGGAAAACCATTTAATAGGGAAAAAATAACTTCAGTACAGTGGACCGGGATTCCAACCTTAATCTCGTCTACTGCGAGAGTAGCGCGTTAGACCACACAGCCACCGAAGTGGGTGGTAAAAATATCGGGAATAGTAGCCTACGCAAAGAGGGCGGGATTGAAAAAAATTAATTCTATCATATTATGAGAAATACAATATTTGTTACCATCTATGCACACAACAAAAGCAAGTTTCCAATCATATCCAAATTAATATAGTAAAATAATTGTAAATAGTTAAAAAAAGTAAAAGACAGTATTTTAGTGTAAGCTATTTCAGGATCTCAGAATTTAATGGAAAATATGTTGACACATGGAAGGTTAGGTTTTTATCTTTTGACTATACTAGTTTATAATTTAAAAAAAGTTAACTATTGTGTATTAAAATACTTTTAATGTCATATTGTGATATTCTTTTAAATGTGAACTTTTTTTAAAAAAAATTTTAAATTATGTAAAACTATTTTACAACAGGTACTTAGGCCCTTACTGATTTTATTTATTAGAAATTCGCTTTTGTCTTGGTATGTGTGGATGGTATTATTAGTATTATTATTATTATTATTAGCACCGCGTCTTACTACCCGTTCGGGTTATACGCACTTACGCTAATGTGTAATAACGCTAATGTGTAATGGTAGGGTGATTGTGAGATGAAATGAAGGACCTACAGTTTAACGTGGGATCCGAACGACGGTGGAGGCCTGGCATTCCACACATTCACAAGTTGTTATTAATACACGTCTTGTCAGAGGTGAAGGAAGGGTCTGGTAATCAGATAAATCTGTGCCGGGACCTGGATGGTAATAAATATTAGGCCTAGATATTCCATAATGTAATGAACACATTGAATAATCTCACTTCTTTGTGTATTGTTCCCGAAATATCAGTTATCACGAGACAGTTTTCCCTGCACCGCATCGTTCTTCCAGTCAAGTTAAATTAATAAGATGGGGATGAAGGTATAAATTGGAGTAAGTGTACCCACACTTGTTTTGGAGAAGAGAAAAACAACACCTTACTAATAGCCCTACATTCAGACAGGGTTTAAATCCATACAAGATGATACTGGCACCTTTGACCCCGTGCCCATAAGCACGGATCTTCAGCAGTGTTCTGGGAAAGTTGCGGGACAAGAAAGTTTTGAGCGAAGAAACACATTTCATAGACATTTACTGTAAGAGCCATAAGTATTTTACATGATTTACTGGATTCATTATACCAACATTTATTTTATTGTATGACAAAATAAAGAGCCTCAAATTACTTGACAATTACTTGCTTTTGCCTAATCTGAGATAAAACCACTTGTAGTAAAATATTAAGTCATCATAAAGATAAGCTAACCTCAATCTTGTATTCTTACTGTTGGAAGTTTGACGATAAAATGTGAAAGTTCTCACGTATCTGAACACTTTCAGACCGGTATTTTTGAACATTTTAACACGCGCGGAAATTTGAGTTTCGTACACGAGAAAAAACAAACAAATTCATAACACTTGTCACACGCACTTGTAACACGATTCGCTTTCAAGGTGCTTGATTTCTTAACAGCTGATTGCAGCACAGGAAGTCGGAGCAGTATTGATCCACCAATCCAACACCGCAGTGCTGTAAATGGAACGAAAACATCAAATTTAAATGAGTTTTGTGTTTAAAGGAGAATTTAAATGACGAGTTTTTATTTCCATGTTTCATTTTTATTGATATATAAAAGAGAGTGGGGGGTAAAAAACCCCCTGAAAGAAGCAGACGCCACCTGACAGAAGCGCCGCAGGGCGCATAATCATTGCACCGACTCCCTGTTATTACCCAGCACCCTTCGCTGCAGTAATATTTGCGGCTAGCTGCTAGCAGACGGGTTTTATTGCTCTAGTATGTGGTGACGGGGCAGCGAGAGAGAGAAAAAATAATCCGCGGAGGTTATGAAGTTGCGTTGATTTTGTAATTATTAAATGGGGATCGGTGCTATTAATACCGTGTTGGCGCAATGAAGAAATTCACCTTCAAAGGTGTGCTGGATGGATTTCGGTCTTCGGTGAGCCAGCAGGCCAGGGCCGATCAGGAAATTATCGAGTCTCTACGTCCTGACAACTTCCAAGTCGCAAAGGTATGAACTCATGATTATATTGTTGGGTATATGAATACAAAATGTTTGTTTTTGTGTGGGGCTCATAAGAGGCGCCATTTTTCCCCCCCCCTCCTCCCACTGCAGTAGTGCCGTATTTTTTTGGAGGTGTTGTTTTGATTGTTGTGACGTTTAACTAGTTTTACAGTTGCGACTCAGTTCGCGTAGCACTTGTACGATATCTTCCCACGCGCTGACATGTTGAATGTCAGTCAATACAAATCCACGCCTACCTCCCGCCTCAAACAGATGTCCCAAATTATTATTTAATTCAACTCGTGCCAGTAAATATAGTACCATCGACCAGATTGTAAGGACAACAATGGAATTATTGTTAAAGTTTCATTATGAAAAAACAACATAATAATTCGGGGGAAAAAATCGATGTTGTTCGAAAAATATTGAAAGAATTCATTGGTTTTCCTTCGAAATTTAAATTATTGAAACAGTCTAAAAACAATCCCGTTGTGAAGAAAAGTTTAATAACTCTTGTCATTACGAGATAGTCGTGCTCGTGAAAGGAAAGTATATAAAAATACGTGTATTATCTGACGTATATTATCCGGCGTTATTATTATCTTGAATTGAATTCAAGTATTGAAGGCTGGGGAACGGTTTATCCAGTTGCGAGGGTAAATGAAGTGTGAGTAGTATTTGTGCCTGACGGATCAATATCGGAAAAGCTGCTGTTGTGTCCCGCGCTAGACTATACTCGCTATCACACGCTTATCATTTATACACTGATAATACTCAGATAATACACACTTTATGTCTTGAACCATTGTGCGTAGGGGACACGAATAATTACGAACAAAAAACAAACATTTAGCCACTAAATAACACCAAAATAACAGGGTCTTAAAGTACGTTATCTGGGATATTCCAAATTAACTGCATGCTCTTTGCGGGAATGTTACTATAGATAAATAGAGAATAAATATGGCGCTCTTGTGCCACATAGTTAACAGTTGAAGATTAATCCACAATTAAGAATAATTGGCGTATCTTGGCTACATCATTCGTAGCCATGCAGTGGAAAGATTATCCAGTACTAATGTACGCCCGAATGTACTGATCGTACATCCTTTACGTGGAGGTTCTGGTGACCTTGAGAATTCTTCCCCCGATTGAGAAAAATCCTCCGGTACTAGCCGGGAATCGAATCCAGAAATTCTAGGTCAGCGGCCCTCTCGCCACAATATCACGAGGCCGATTAGTTTTTAAATAGAGGAAAAATTGGCAACTTCTGTGCCGATTAATAGTTAGCAGTTATCTGCTTCGTTGGTATGACTATATTGCCGATGACAAGGAGATCGGTTTTCGAATCTCGGTCAGGTGCACTGAGGGTGGGTTTTTCAAAAGGGTTTTACACTCTCCCGCCACTCAAATGCGAATTCACTTCCTCTAAACTCAACCTTCATCAACTTTAACCAATTAAAGTAATTGGTAGTAACCTACAATATGCGTTTTAACTGAACAAGTCATAAGATGTGGTGCTATAAAAAAGTTAATAATTAAAGATTGATTAACAAACATATGCAACTAAGTTAATTGTTCTTTACAGTTAAATATTTTAATATATTATTATTATCACCGCGTCTTACTACCCGTTCGGGTTATACGCACCTACGCTAATGTGTAATAGTAGGGTGATTGTGAGATGAAATGGAGGACCTACAGTTTAACGTGGGATCCGAACCACGGTGGAGACCTGGCATTCCCCACATTCACAAGATGTCTTGTCAGAGGTGAAGGAAGGGTTTGGTAATCAGATAAATCTGTGCCGGGACCGAGGATTGAACCCCGGCCGCCAGCATAGAAGTCTGACACCTTACCCCCTAGACCGCCAGGTCACCTACAAATCTGATATTAAAACTCATATATCACAGCTGGGTGTGAAGGCACACTATGGATCTGATGTGAAACCTCACATTTCACAGCTGGGTGTGAAGGCACACCATGAATCTGGTATTAAAACTCGTAGCCTATATCACAGCTGGGTGTGAAGGCACACCATGAATCTGATATTAAAACTCATAAATCACACCTGAGTGTGAAGGCACACCGCGAACTTATTACAAACTTGAGATACTTGGATGACTAAACTCAAGACCTGAGGTTTTCCTGACATCCATCTCAACAAACACCCTGATGGCACGCAGTTTCCTGCCACGTGATACGGATCTCTCTTTCAAATTATCTTCTCAATCACTGTACGTTATAAGGACCTCTGTTTCGACATATTATATTCTCAAACACTGTACGTTATAAGGACCTCTGTTTCGACATATTATATTCTCAATCACTGTACGTTATAAGGACCTCTGTTTCTACATATTATCTTCTCAATCACTGTACGTTATAAGGACCTCTGTTTCGACATATTATCTTCTCAATCACTGTACATTATAAGGACCTCTGTTTCGACATATTATATTCTCAAACACTGTGAAGGAACAAGCAACCAGGAGGAAAATAGACATTACGTGAGAGGACGACACGTTGGTCTTGTGTCAGGGATGTCCAAGACATCGACCATGGAGCCATTCATTAATAGTCGCCCTCGGTACCTCAGAAATAAGTAATAACTCAACAGAACCGATATAAACGAAAAGTAATGTTGACGTGCTTTGTTGCTTATTGTTTGGAATGTCTTTGGACTGTGATATTACAGAAACATACAAAAAAAAAATCTACATTTTAAACTTGAGGTAAAGCACAAGAGTATATTCTACAATCTACAGTAGCCTCATGGCTTCTTTGGTGCTGACTGACAGCTCACAGCTGATTTCTAAGAGTCAAAATTTAGTTATATACCTAAATTTTGGCTGTCAAAAGTGACAGCTGCTAAATTTATGTTTTTGCAGATCATCTGGTTCGGCGTAGGGATACGTAATTTGGTCTGGTAACTTTTAAAACTGTCAGCTGTGAGCTGTCAGTCAGCACCAAAGAAGCCATACGGCTATTGTACATGTTCAGCTTTGTTAAGAATCTGCCTCGGTGGTCGCATGGGCTAACGCGCTACTATCGCAATAGACTAGACTGCCGAATACGGGGAGATCGTGGTTCGAATCTCGGTCGGGTGCACTAAGGTGGGTTTTTCCCTGAATAGTTTTCTACTCTCTCTCTCCACTCAAATGTGGGTACACTTTCTCTAAAAAGTAAAACTGTCACTGTTGGGTGTCTTACTACCCGTTCGGCCTTTATACCTATGCACTAATTATCACTACGCTAATGTGTTAGCGACGTGGAAGGTTTAATTTAGAGGACGTTTAGTCGTATTTGCGTAGAGGGAGAGTGTAAAACAATTTAAAATATGACTCTGATCTCTCCGTCATAGCTGTGGGGAATGCCAGGCCTCCACCGTGGTTCGGATTCCACATTAAACTGTAGGTTCTCCAGTTCATCTCACAATCACCCTACCATTACACATTAGCGTAAGTGTGTATAAGCCGAACGGGTAGTAAGACGCGGTGCTAATAATAATAATAATAATAATAATCTCCGTCATAGGCAGCCCGGTCAAATGCGATAGTGACGCCTTAGATTATGCGGCCACCGAAGTTGACAAGGCGGAAAACTGAGAACTATCAATATGCCGATCAGATAACTATGTTGCTATAGGAATTTAACTGAAGATTCAAGGAATTCTCAACACTCGTAGATAGGCACCATATTCACGTCATTCCCATGTGAAGATGGCATCAATCTGGAAGATACTGCAGCAAAGAGACAGGAGGCGAATTTCTGGATGTTGGCACAGCGTTATTTGAAGATGAAATATTGAGACTAAAATGCTATATCGATAACTTCTAGTCCATATACGATTTATTGAAACCTACTAAAGGAAGAAAAATGATCCGTTCATCTGTAGAGCTACGAAGTATCTCATTGCGTATTTTTGGTCCCACCTACAGTAGCCCCATGGCTTCTTTGGTGCTGACTGACAGCTTTGAAAAGTTACCAGACCAAATTATGTATCCCTTCGCCGAACCATATGATCTGCAAAAACATGTGTTTAGCAGCTGTCACTTCTGACAGTCAAAATTTAGGTATATATAGTAGCCCCATGGCTTCTTTGGTGCTGACTGACAGCTCACAGCTGACATCTGAGAGTCAAAATTTAGTTATATACCTAAATTTTGACTGTCAGAAGTGACAGCTGCTAAACACATGTTTTTGCAGATCATCTGGTTCGGCGTAGGGATACGTAATTTGGTCTGGTAACATTTTAAAGCTTCTATCTGTCAGCTGTGAGCTGTCAGTCAGCACCAAAGAAGTCATGGCGCTACTGTATTTGTGCGAATCAGTATTCTCTTCAACGAATGCGATCAAGGTGGGGGATTTATGGGACGCGAAGAAAGGCCGCTGGTTTTGCACTTTTTTCTTATACAAACT
Organism: Timema californicum; assembly: GCA_902141385.1. NCBI lineage: Eukaryota > Metazoa > Arthropoda > Insecta > Phasmatodea > Timematidae > Timema > Timema californicum. The sequence continues at coordinate 10,947 of CABFOW010005036.1, forward strand.
TTTGTTGTTGTTAAAATAAATCAAATAATTCATTAGAAATATAGAGTTTAATTTTCTTCACATGATGATATCAACAGTTGTTGAATATCTGTCGAGGTTGTTCTGAAATTTAATGACAACTTTTTCTCTTTAATTTAAAAAGGTTCTCATCTAATGCTGCTATACTCATGACAGATATTCAAGAATGGTTGACATTACCAACTGAAGAAATATTTCTACTATACCAACATTTTATTTATTTCGACCAAAAGATGTTTTGATGTTAAAAAAAACTGCAGAAACACCTATTTTTGCTTCCCCTACATCCCCACCATAAAAGTTCATTCCACATTTATTTAGCGAATTGAATTGCATTGCATTGTTGCGTGTTTATCGCTAAATACTATTTGTTAAGGTGTTTTTAATACTCCCCTCTAAGCCCATAGTTTTCATCTCCACGCCCTGAGAAATACGACCCGAAAAAAAACTAATAAGTGATGCTCTAATGGTCAATTTTTGTGAACCATACACTAGTAGGGATATACCCCAATTTTGGTTGGAAGAACAGTAGCGAACCGTGCTGGCGGCCGGGGTTCAATCCTCGGTCCCGGCACAGATTTATCTGATTACCAAACCCTTCCTTCACCTCTGACAAGACAACTTGTGAATGTGGGGAATGACAGGCCTCCACCTTGGTTCGGATTCCACGTTAAACTGTAGGTCCTCCATTTCATCTCACAATCACCCTACCATTACACATTAGCGTAAGTGCGTATAACCCGAACGGGTAGTAAGACGTGGCGCTAATAATAATAATAATAATAATAATAATAATAATAATAACAGTAGCGAAACTTCAAACATATTTCTTTGAGGACAACATTGATAACATTTTACATTGTTGATTGTGTTATTCTATAGGTGTTGACAATATCTATCGAAAGTGACTGCTGCAGATAGCATGCCTTGATGTATGAACATATTAAAATGGTTTTAGTAACTTTAGTAACTACCTTTTACTGTTCTTCCTACCAAAATTATACTTTAGATATGTTTTTCTAAACTCTCGATCACATTTTGATCGGGCCTGGTTTACTTTTTATGGGTTTCAAAATGTAATTTTATTTGAGTTTCACCGCACATTTTTTACTTTTTCTCGACCCCTCGGAGAAAGAAGTATTGTGATCGTTAAATTTTTTTTATCTAACTCTAGATTTTGATAAATGTCGACGTTTCACGACCTTCTGAAACATAAAAAGTGGTTTTCGTGATGCGGTCTCGTCTGTCTGTATCTTGGCCAAAGAGCCGAAACCATTTTAAAATTGGAACAAAACTTGGTATTTAGGGTTTTAATAAGGTTCCCCCGAGGTGTTTTTGGAATGAGCCCTAAAATTAAGGTTAATTTACTGAAGCGCTAAAAGCGATAAAATCGGTTTTCTCGAAATCTGCTCTAAATTTTTTGATTAAATTTTCTATCTGGGCACTGTTTAACACTACAAACAAAATGGCAACTATTGTTTCCCCATGAAAATTACTTTGAGGGTAATTACACAGGCGAAAATTTCCAATTTTGATAAAATCTCCGCAACTATTTGAGATACGAAATAACGTATCATTGTAAGGATGCAGTACTATTATAAATAAAAATATTTTATTTGGACTATATTTTCATAAAATGAATAGCTTCAGAGTTAGACTATAAGAAGAAAATAAGGTATTTGTATGGAGATCTTTGAAAATGAAATTGATTGTTGTGCTTTTTGGCTCATTGTTTCTGTAACAGTGTCTATTATTTCACTTATGCTCTTTTTTTCTATGATGTTTTTGCAACAATGTATATTATTTATTTTCAAAAATCTTACGATTCTTTAGTAACTCTCTATTTTAAGATAAGCACAGAGAGAGAGAAGATATCTGCTGTGCACCGGACCATTTATTTTATGGTACAACCCTTCGAACAAAATTAAAATGCACCTTTTAAAGAAATTAAATTAGTAAATTAAAAATTTTTCTACTATTGATTTGTAATATATGAATATGAAGCGTAATTCTCGTGTTAGACTAGACTGCCGATGCCAGGGAGATCGGGTTATTATTACAAAATGGTTTTCCACCCTCCCTCCACGCAAATGAGGATACACTTACTTTAAATCCAAACTTCATAATCCCTAACTTATCAGCGTGATTAGTACACATGCGTATAACTTGAACCGGTAGTAATACGCGGTGATAATAATAATAATAATAATAATAATAATAATAATAATATAATAATAATAATAATAATATTATTATTATTACCACCGCGTCTTACTACCCGTTCGGGTTATACGCACTTACGCAATGTGTAATGGCAGGGTGATTGTGAGATGAAATGGAGGACCTACAGTTTAACGTGGAATCCGAACCACGGTGGAGGCCTGGCATTCCCCACATTCACAAGATGTCTTGTCAGAGGTGAAGGAAGGGTTTGGTAATCAGATAAATCTTTGCCGGGA
>CABFOW010005036.1:28797-40315 GCA_902141385.1 Timema californicum
GAGTAGAGATGGCGGTGACACGTGACACAGGAGAGAAGACAGGAACAACATGGCGGCCAAACGAACAGCTGATTGGAATAAAAATGGTGGTGACACGTAACGCAAGCTATACGACAGGAACAACATGGCGGGCAGTCCAACAGCTGATTGAAGTAGAGATAGTGGTGACATGTGATTCAGGATAGAAGACCGGGACAACATGGTGGGAAGTCTACCTGCTGTTAGGACTAAAGATGGTGGGAACAGGTGACGTGGTTAAGAATAAGACAGGCAGTTGTCCACTACAAGTTCAAGTCTTACTACATCTTAATAAAAGAGTAATATATCTCATGTCCTATCGTGTGAATCTAAACCTACCTGGGACACTGTCTACAGCCAATGAAGTCTCATTATTTCCCTCGTCATGTTTTACAACTTAAATATAGATGAGACCAAGGTCAAGGTTCAGAAGCAATGGTTCAAGTCCTGGAGGAAGTTTTGTACTTCATTGCGAAACAATCATCTACCTCATCCCCACCACCTTCTTTCTCCTTCTCTTTATCTTTCGCTCTCTCTTTCTATATATATACATGTAGAGAGAGATTGACAGCCCTAGTATATATATATTACATGCATGTTATTGGTTTTTCAAATAAAAAAGTCAATGGTGCAAATATGTAAATGTTATTTGTTTATTTATAAATTATTGTTGGCTTGTATAATTTCAGTAAAACAATTAAATATTAAAGTCGACCTCAGTGGTCTTGGGGCAAGGTGCTCTCTTAAGGACCCGATGTTCGTGGGTTCAAACCCAGCCGGGGTCCACGGATTTTTCTTGAACTATAAACATCGGTAGCACAACTTCCTTCGGAGGGGAAGTAAAGCTGTCAGTCCCATGTCAATTGCGGCTCTTAAAAGAACCTTGGAAGGTATGTGAAAATACCTTTGGTGGCGAAATTGGAAGGCTTTTTCGCTCTCGCTCTTAAAAATTCTCGTGTTCTGATAAAATCATTATGTTCAGAAAGTGAACGTCAAATATCTCAAATAAATAAATAAATGAACATAAAAAAATACATTTGGTTGGCATAACTTCGAGTCCCCTTTGCACCCGCCTGGGTTCGTCCAACGGCCCTGCGTTTGTGTCGTATCTCAATGGAATCCGATGCCTGTTCCTCTCGTGTTGTCGAGTTTGGAAGGGACTGTACCACTCGTCGTGAGCTTAAAGGATCTAGTTTCCGCGCCTAATGACTTGTGTTTCATTGATAATGGAGTGGTTTCCTCGTGGGCCAAGTCATTACCGCGGTCGTCACATTCCGAGGTACTCAACTGATAGCCACTCACGTTAGTTTAGCTCTTCTGCCGCTCGAGGCGTTAGCGTACCCTTCCGCTGCTTTTAGCAACATTTCTATTTTTTAACGAAAATAGTTTTAAAATTTTGTACGCGTCATGAAACGCATAGTCTTCTTTTTTTTTTTACATTAATCTATAGTGAAATTAAATTAAAAATTGCGTTATTACCTCGGGGAACTTTTTTTTTTAAAAAAGGACGGAAAGACAAATATTTAAAATTACGAGGGGGATGAGTTAGAAATGCACAAGCATTTGTTTGGATGGAAATTAAACCCTTTCTTAGTAAAAAATCCCAGAATAAACGGTTGGACCTTTTTAATTTTGGTGCTCAGTCTATCACATTATCCGTGGAGCCAATCCATTACCAGTAAACATTTATTCTAAAATAATATTATATTTTAGGCACTCGGTAGGATTTAACTGCTAGTATCCATGAGCAAAACTATTATTAGCACCGCGTCTTACTACCCGTTCGTGTTATAAGCTTATAATCTACTAATTACACAAATGGTTTTAGAGATTAGGATGATTATATTTAGGAGAAGTGTACCCTAATTTGTATGGAGGGAGAGTGAAAAATAATTTTGGAAAACTCACCCTCGTTACACCCGACCGTGATTCGAACCTTGATCTCTCCGTCATCGGCAGTCCGGTCTATTGCGAGAGTAGCGCGTTAGTGGGTCAAAACTATTATTATTTTGCTTTTTTTTTAAAATCCATTACCGTTTCCAGCCAATTTTTTTTTATTCAAGCCATATATTTTCCACTAAAGTCTTGCTACACCTGTTGTAGCTTAATATGACTTATAATCTAACCTAAGACTAGGACAGGCACAACATCCAGTCCCCGACTGTTAATTCATCAATGTGAAAAGTTAAACCCACATTTCACCAATGATAAGTTCTCGACCATTTCGGGAATTGAACCCGAGACCTTCAACTCGGTAGACAGACACGCTACCGACCGAGCTAAGATGTCGGATATTATTATTTGGCTGATATTAAACTTTTCGAAATCATCAATTCACTTGGTTGTTTAGATTTACAAATTGACATCAATAGTATATTACGATGGTCTATTGAAAATGGAATGTCAATCAGTAAATAATAAAACTAAATCTATAGCTTTCACCAGGAAAACCACCCCTAATTTATTTTCCCATTATAACTTGGCAACGATACTATGGAACGTTGTTTCTATATTAATGATTTAGGTGTTCCTCAGACCAAAGGTTATACTTCCACTATCATGCCGGTCACGTAGTTTCTCACGCTCTTAAATTACTCGACCTTATAAAGCTTATTAGCTCTTTATTCTCTAAAATACACAGCATTTTAAGTTCGTATCTTGCTTCGGTCAGGTCAAGGCTCTAAATACGCTAGTGTGGCGTGAAATAATACTGACTCTCTCGGATTTGAAAGTGTTCAACGCGAATTTGTCGCTGCTTGATACGATAAATTCTTTTTTTAACCGCTTTGACAATGATTAATATTACTCGTATGGACAGGGTCAGTGATGAATGGGTGCTGAAGGATTGCGGTTTGAAAGGGAATCCAATAGTTTAATGTAAAATAAATGTCTTACGTTGGTTTTGGGCATGTGGAGAGGATGGGTGTGGATCGAGTGATGAAGTAAATACATGAAGGTAGAGTGTGTGGCTCAAAAGGAAGGGGTAGTTCATGTAAGATGTGGCTAAATGCTGTAGACGAATGTGTGAAAAAAAGAAACGTTAAAAGTTTTAATAATAAAAGAGCATGTATGAATCTGTGTGTGGATGTTGTTGAAGCGAAGGGAATATGCAAGGTCAGGGAAGTGTGGAGAAAGTTAGTGAGGATGGATTAAGCAAGGAGGAGTTATTTTTTGAGCTATATGTACAGTCTCTTCTCATTAATACTTTATTTGGATGTCTTATTTGTTTTTAACATTTTTAGTAGCACAATTTCTGGTCAATCTGCTTTCTAACTTGTGTGAACTCTTGTGCCCTTTCGTGCTTCTATAAATCCTAAAATATTTTTTTACAAGTAGCTCTTAGAAAAAACTCAATACTCTTGGCCGTCGTATAAGTAGCCTAACTTTAGATTTCCAGAATATGATTGATCACAAAAGAAAAACCAAAGTTAAAAAGTTATTTGTACACCCTATATTAGTATTTTCCGTTTTTTTACTGTGTGCTCTTCACTAATTCACCATAATTGAATTAACTTTTCTTTAGTTAAGATATTCAACGTGCACTTTCTGAACCGACTGCTTATATCAACACACGATTTATAAACAAACCTAAATATAGAACAGACACAACATCCAGCCTCTCGGTCGTTAATTTATCACAACGAAAGAGTAAATCTACGTTTCATATATGATACATTTTTCGGCCATGCCAGGAATCGAACCCGGTACCCTTAGTTCGGTAGACAGACACGCTACCGACCGAGGTAAAGTTTCGGAATTATTGTACCATCTATTTTATTGTTTCCCCTCTTTATTATTCCAAGTTATTAATTTGTTTTAGAGGTGACCTGGTGATCTAGGGGTAAGGTGTCAGACTTCTGTGCTGGCGGCCGGGGTTCAATCCTCGGTCCCAGCACAGATTTATCTGATCACCAAACCCTTCCTTCACCTCTGACAAGACCTCTTGTGAATGTGAGGAATGCCAGGCCTCCACCGTGGTTCGGATCCCACGTTAAACTGTAGGTCCTCCATTTCATCTCACAATCACCCTACCATTGCACATTAGCGTAAGTGCGTATAACCCGAATGGGTAGTAAGACGCGGTGCTAATAATAATAATAATAATAATTAGAGTTCCTTAATGTTGGCTAGCAAAGTAAAACGAAATTAAATGAAACTATTAATATTATTTTACTGGGCAAATTTTGGTAGGAACATTTTAGAAAATACAGTCAACATTGATACTATTTTACTACTATTATTATTGCTAATTTATATGTTTTGATAATATATCTCAATATTAACAGACTCAGATTACATGACTTGACGTATTAATACATGAAAGTAGATCTAACAATGTTTCTAGCAGTCAAATAAGACCTTTCCTGTGATAACTGGAATGTACGGCTGCTTCATTATGAGAAATACACCTGAATTGTTGTGAGATCGAGATTTAAAGTCCATCAAGCGTTGGATTATTGGAAACTGGCGGCTAAAATAAGATTTTAATGGCAAACATTGTTTAAAAGTCACTAATCTGGAAATAATAATAACTTGTTACTAATACTATAATAACAATAAAAAGTGTTATTAAACGAGTCTAATAAAACTTCCATAAGTATTACTGCATAAATAGTGTTTTCGTAACTAATTGAAAGAACAAAACATATTAATAAAACTTTTTTTTTTGTTTCGTGGTTGTGACAATAAGAGAAGAATTATATTCACACTTGTATCTGGTTATAATCGGCCACTAAAATAAATATATGTTTTTATAACTTAGAGAAAGAGCCATACAAAATATTAGTTACAAAATGACAAGTTTTTTAAATTTTATCAACACATGCGCAAGAACACAACCGAACACGGCCTGTATGACGTCATCGACCGCCTTAATTTAGTCAGATTCGCCGCCATAATTTTTTTAAGAGAACGTAGTTTTTTTTGAAGCTCTTGTTTGTGAAGCATTTTTAAGCGAACCACAGACTCCACTTACATAAAAAAAACACACATACAAATGGTTATCTTCTTAAGCTTATATTTCAATAATGTAAAAACAGTCAAAAGAAAAACAAAACTAAAAACAAATGGTTTGTTGTGAAAGGTTTTGACTTTCAAAAGTCACAGCAGCTCAACACATGACCTGGCATACCATTTGGCGAATGAATACATTAAAGTATATCTGGTTACTTCTGTAAACTGCCACCTTCTACGCTGGATAGACTGTGGTCTTCAAGTCAGTGCTCACTAAGCGCTGACCCTCTAGTTCCCCGTGAGCCGGCAACTGTTTCTACGCTGATGTATTGCGGGGCGGTATCAATCTCGCTGGCAGGGACGTTTTATCAACAACCGACTCCAGACAAGCGGCTGACACAATAACACCGAATAACGTTATATTCGTGAGGGACAAGGGTTTACAAAGAGTGGCCCGTGGGCCATCTGTCTTGTGTCTCATCTTCTATTCTATATAGCATCTATCTATTTTAATAAAATGAAGTTTTTGTCTGTCAGAGCATTGCACGATGTCTATCGCACGCAAAGGTCTGAAATTTTAAAATTATTAGTCCCTTTGCACAAACTTATGCACCTAGAAGCCGGAATTTAAAAATTCGAATTACTTTAAAATTTATATATATATCACCGCTTCTTAGTACACGTTCGCCTTATACACCTATATACTAATTACTCCAATGAGCTAGGGACGAGGAAATATGAATTTAGAGGAAATGTACACGCATTTGCGCGAAGTTAGAGTGGAAAATCATTTAGGAAAAACCACCCTCAGTACATCCAACTAGGATAGGAGCAAGATCTCCTAGTCATCGGCAGTCCTGTCAGTTGCGAGACTATTTGACCACAAAAGCGTTCTTTTTTTAAAATTAATTAAAAACCGGGTCGGGCAGAGCATATCTTAAAGGCATTAACTTTAAAGTTACCTTCCACGTACGGTTATTAAACTAGAAACATATCTTCCGGGCAGCTCGGATAGTTATATTGAGGGGAAGAGGGGGGAACGAAACTTTAAATTTTATATTTGAATGGAAACAAAAATAATTAAATTAAAACAGTTTTTATAATTTAAACTTGAAATTGCATAGGGTTTAACAGCTTGTACTTGGTATAAATTAACATCATCAATCACCCGCCTCGGTGGTCGCATGGTCTAAGGCTTCACTCTCGCAATTGATTAGACTGCCGATGACGGGAAGATCAGGGCTAAAATCCTGTTTTTTTTTTCAAAATGGTTTTATACTCTCCCTCCCCGTAAATGCGGGTACACTTCCTTTAAATATAACATTCCTCGTCCCTAAAACCACTAGCTTAACAAGTGCATAAGCGTATCAACCGAATGGGTAGTTGGACGCGGTGCTAAAAAAAATTAACTAATGATTTCGATATCTCAGCTCAGTCGCTAACGTGGGTTCGATTCCCGTCATGGTCATTTTTTGGGGTGTAATATAACTTGAGTGCTGAAATAAAAAGTAGGTTCATAAAGTTACACGTTATTACCTCAAATATTTTTTTTTTAATATCCCCCCGCCCCTTAGTTTCTGAACCCAGTTGCACCGGGCTATGACCTGGATCAGAATTATCTTCCTATACAGCATCACCCGCCCTTAAGGCAGGGGTGTAGGGAGCACGAGTTAAGGGCAATGTTTTTGGGGTGCTTATATCAAAACTTTTTTTGGTCAAAATAGATCAAATATTTATACAGTGGAAACATAATTTAATGTTCTTCACATGGTGATATCAAAAGTTGTTGAATATCTGTCATGAACATAGCAGCATTAGATGATAAACTTTTTAAATGAAAATAAAATGTTTTCATTAAATTCCAGGACACTCTCAACAGATATTCAACAACTGTTGATATCACCACGTAAAGAATATTAAACGCTATGCTTATACTGGAGAAATATTTTATTTATTTTGACAAAAAAAAAGTCTGGATATCAAAACTGCATAAAATACTGCCCTTAAATTGTGTTCCCTCACACTTCAACCTTAACACTTAATGGAGATCAATACAATATATTTTTTTTAAGATCTGTGGCTACAAAAATGAGGTTAAAGACGCAACCAGCCACGCACAAAATCCTCATCTTATTTACTTCATGCGGATACAAACAAAAACATTCACACACACTTATTAATAATATGCCTATAGACCTAGGGGTAAATAGTAAAATACCGGTGACCTGGTGGTCTAGGGGTAAGGTGTCAGACTTCTATGCTGGCGGCCGGGGTTCAATCCTCGGTCCCGGCACAGATTTATCTGATTACCAAACCCTTGCTTCACCTCTGACAAGACATCTTGTGAATGTGGGGAATGCCAGGCCTCCACCGTGGTTCGGATTCCTCGTTAAACTGTAGGTCCTCCATTTCATCTCACAATCACCCTACCATTACACATTAGCGTAAGTGCGTATAACCCGAACGGGTAGTAAGACGCAGTGCTAATAATATATAATAATAATAATAATAATAGTAAAATACCGTTCTCGATGGTAGAGTTTGAAAGACGACCACAACACCACCCAACACTCCAGCACACCCTTCACAGACTGCAACCTCCACTATAACACGCCCCCTCAAACAAAGATTGCACCGCCCCACCCCCGACCTTGGCGCTCCGCTAACCGAGGGTCGCGCCCACACTCATGATTCATATTCGTGCATAATGAAAGACTCGACCCTACTTACCACAGCGCTCATTCCAAAACGACCATCCGCGTATTTCGCCAACCACTCGATTATTAACTCGCCGTCGATAATATCGCCACTATGTGACGATCGATCGTGGACCAATATTTTTAGAAAATAGATTCTTTTTTTTTTTTACTCCTAATCAAACTTTTTTTTTCGATTGGTTCAAACGTCTTCATCCGATTCACGCGTGTTTTTTTTTCTCTTTGGCAATTTCTAAAATATTGAAAAAAAAAATCATAAACAAATATAAATGCGAGAATTTGGCTGTCTATATGAAAAGTTTTTTTTTAGTCTTGAGGAGATTTTGAAACCTAGGTTTTCAATGATACCCCGCAAATTATCAAATGAATATTAAATCAAAAACTGTATCAAAGCTCGGCATGTAGGCGCACACACACACACACACACACACACATAGTATATATATATCATGGTGTAATTAGACAGCTATACTATAATACTATAATACTATATTACACAGATATATACACTATCGTGCTGTAGTTAGATTTACTATAATACTATATTACGCAAATAAATATACTATCATATCGTAATTAAACAAAGCTATAATATAATACTCTATTATACAGGCATATATCATGTTGTAATCGGACAGAGATACTATAATACTATATTACACATATATACTATCTTGTAACTAAACAAAGATCTACTATAATACTCTATCACATAGATATGTACTATCATGCTGTAGTTAGACATAGAGCTACTATAATACTATACTACACACACATATATACTATCATGCTAGATCGTGCTCCACACGAGCGTCTATTGTCCGGCTCGTGGCTGTGGGAGCGCCGTATTGACCGAGGCGACGCTCCAAGTGACGTCATTCCGCCAATCGCAGGGCGCCGCTATGCCGTGACGTCACACATGGCTCGATACTGCCCGCACCGCTGGCGCCGTTCCTTTTAAACGCCCTCTCTCTCTCTCTCTACTGAGATCTTCATCCGTGCGCGCGTCATCTGCTCTCCTTTATCCGGGGCATCGGCCGACCGTGTTGGACGAATGGTTAGCGCGCCTTACTCCAAGGGACTAGAGCTAAAGTTCGTTCACGGTAGGAGTTTACCTCTGAAAGGACTTTTTTCCCTACCAGAAATCTCTTATATAGTAGGATATTGGTAGGAAAAAAGACCTTTCAGAGGTAAACTCCTACCGTGAATGAAGTATAAATGCCAACCACATGCTCTTACTGTATTATTATTATTATTATTATTATTATTATTATTAGTACCACGTCTTACTACCCGTTCGGGTTATATGCACTCACGCTAATGTTTATTGGTAGGGTGATTATGAGATGAAATGGAGGACCTACAGTTTAACGTGGGATCCGAACCACGGTGGAGGCCTGGCATTCCCCAAATTCACAAGATGTCTTGTCAGAGGTGAAGGAAGTGTTTGGCAATCAGATAAATCTGTGCCGGGACCGAGGATTGAACCCCGGACCACTAGCACAGAAGTCTTAACACCTTACCTCTAGACCGCAAGGTCACCCTCTTATTGTAGTGTTAACGCCGAGCCTCTATGAGTATTGGTGCAGTTCCTTTTATATACTCATCCTTTTCTCTTTCAGCTAACTAGTCAATAGAAAACTAAACGCTTTCAACAATCTTGACATTGGTATGAGTTCAAAAAGCCAAGACGGTAGCTATTGTAACTACTTCAAGACGGTAGCTCTTAGAAATACTTAAAAGGCGGTAGCGCTTAAAAGTACTTTGAGACGGTAGCTATTAGAACTACTTCAAGACGATAGCTCTTAGAAATACTTAAAGACGGTAGCTAGTGAACACTGTTTGATGTAGCTCCAGCACTTTCCTGGTGAAGAGAGAGAGCTAATCACGGAATATCGGCATCATGTCCTACTCCAGGGACATTACAGACCAACAGCCCAATGAGGGGTAGTCTAGAGTTGGCATTTCCTGTCTTGACACGACAATCAAACATTAAGGTCGCCGTCTTTTGGGTTTTACACCAACAAGAAGAAAATACAACTTGTCAAGTCTGTATTCTCTCCCCGGGCACACGATATGATCTGATTATGGCGATGATAATTCCTGATGACTAATAATGGTTGGGCTTTATGTTGTCGTCTATATGTGTAAGGGCACGAATCTCCTGCTCCGAACCACTGGTACATCGCCTGAGCACCTCTAGACAGCCGGTATTGCACCGAACCACTGGCACATCGCCTGAGCACCCCTAGACAGCCGGTATTGCACCGAACCACTGGTACAATCACCTGGACACCCCTAGACAGCCGGTATTGCTCCGAACCAATAGGAACATCGCTTGGGCACCTCTATAGACAGCCGGTATTGCTCCGAACCACTGGTACATCGCAGGTCCATCACATCGTTTCCTCCACCTCTCTTTACACAGCTAGCTCTACTCTGACCTACAACCAGGAATGAAGGGGCGTATACAATTAATATCGCGTCTTACTACCCGTTCGGGCTATGCGCACTCACGCTAATGTGTAATGGTAGTGTGATTGTGAGATGAAATGGAGGACCTACAGTTTAACGTGGAATCTGAACCACGGTGGAGGCCTGACATTCCCCACATTCACAAGATGTCTTGTCAGAGGTGAAGGAAGGGTTTGGTAATCAGATATATCTGTGCCGGGACTGAGGTTTGAACCCCGGACCCCCAGCACAGAAGTCCGACACCTTACCCCTAAACCGCCAGGTCACCTATACACAATTACATCGCGTTTTGCTAGGATAGTGTGCCTGACTCTCACTTCGAAGGTGGAGTTGGTTGAAAGAATAGTATAACTTGATCAAAACTTAAATAAACCTCACCATGACCGAGATGCATAGGCAACTAAAATAAATACACCATAATTTTGATTATACTTCTCTGAAAAAAATGTCTAGATAAAAAGGTATATTTTTAATTTGTAGATTATTTTTTCGTTTGATTATTTCATCGTTGCGTTTCGTTGCACCGCAGCAATTTGAATTTACAACTTCAAGTCTCCGAGGTATTTTAGGGACATTAGATTTCTGGCAAGCTAGAAACTCTCCCCTTCCTAAAGGTAATCAGTTGACCCTTCATTCCTATTGGTTGTACGTCGGCTGTGTGTAGAGAGGTGGGGGGAACGCGACGTGATGGACCTGCGATGTATCTGTAACAAAGACGCGATGTAATGGAGACACGCGATGTAATTGTACCAAATACGCGATGTAATGGAGACACGCGATGTAATGGAGACACGCGATGTAATTGCACCAAAGACGCGATGTAATGGAGACACGCGATGTAATTGTACCAAAGACGCAATGTAATGGAGACACGCGATGTAATTGTACCAAAGACGCGATGTAATGGAGACACGCGATGTAATTGTACCAAAGACGCGAGGAGACACGCGATGCACTTGTACCAAAGACGCGATGTAATGGAGACACGCGATGTAATTGTATACACCCGTATTCACTTCCTTCTCATCCCTTGTTGTCCCAACCACCTTTAACTATAACAGGGTGTCAACCATTCGGGAAAATCAGGGAAAACGGGAATTAGTCGGGAATTTGAAGTGATCGGGAAAAAACGGGAATAAGTCGGGAATTTGGTAAATCGCAATAAAAATCCGGGAAAATGATAATTTACTCAAAATATGAAATACAATAATCAGTAAATTATAATGTCATTTTTTTGTTTGTAGCTGTGTAATACATTTTTAATTCCTAGTAAACAATTTTAATTCAAATTTTAAAAACTTATTATTATTAAAAAAAATATTAATATAAAAACGAGAGTGGAAAGGGGGGGGGGG
>CABFOW010005037.1:0-36296 GCA_902141385.1 Timema californicum
TATTATTATTATTATTATCATCATTATCACTTTGATTTAACCAAATATGAAAATAGGTTTCATCTACTGAAATGAGTCATTTAGTTATTTAAAGATTAATGTGCACACATAAAGTCATGTAAGTAATTTAAATATTATATTTATATTGATAACTAAAATATGTAAATAACATTCATTTTAGCTATGAATCTTACCATCCGTTCGGGTTATATGCCTTAAATAATGTTAGTGCATATATTATTCCTCTTTTGTAAGTTAATTATCCAGTGTTATTGAGAGTTTGTTTCTGCAGGTAACACTGTTCTTTATTCTCAAATGAATTTTGTTTATAGAAAAGTTGATAGAAATAAATTTACGTAAGGCATATATATATATATGATATAGCGTCTTAATATTATAATTTATTATATATAAAAATATATTATAATATATTACTGTTTGTTCGATAAAATCAGGTTAAAATCAGGTTAAAATACATAATCACCTGGTTTTATATGTATAGTAATCAAGAGCTCTGGTGACTTTGATAAACTGATCATGTTGTAGTCAAATTATTCACATTAACGTGTTATTGTGAATAGTAGCCAACACTCTCTGGTTAAAGTGATAAATCTCACGCTTGTGCTAGTTTGAACCTGTCTGAATCCATATATGGGTCTGTGTGTACAAATTGAGGTTCATCTTTTATTGAGTGCGGACGTGGGGTGTTATCTTGATATGGAATATGTTCATTTAACCTAACCTAACCCAACCTAACATAACCTTCAGAGTACTATAATTTAGCATTTAATCCAAACAGGTTTTGTTGTTATGTAAAATAATACATTGCATACATTTAGTCATAATAACCACCAATATCGGTTACTTTGTAAAATAACCGATCATTATGCATAATAACTATTTTATTACTTTAATGGTAACATATATATAAAAATTATTCATTTCTGATAAATTTATATATAGCTAGTTTAAACAAATTATTAATAATAGTTTATTATAATAATATTAATACATTCCGTATTTAGCTATTTGTGGCCTATCTCGGTATAATTGACTTTGATGTGATGTGATCTGCCGACTATCAATGATATAACCTTCTTTCCACCAAACTGTTATTAGCGTCCCAGGGTACATGCGCTTTATTGGCAATACAGTCGAGTGATCGTGCTAATTATTAGATTATTTGCACTTGAGCACCACATACAGGATGTAAGCCTGGGGGACTCAACTATGGGCCGTAGAAGATTCAGGTTCCGTATCCAAAACAAGCACAGAGAGAGCGAGCTAGGACTTTACTGAAAGTTCCCTCGAGAGTAATAATAGATTAATTAGTGAATACCTGCATCGATAGACACGAGGACTAAATGTTAGGTTCAGTTGGCTTAACGTTTGTGGGAGCTCTCGGTCTTCTATGTGAGGGGAGATGTAGGCCTATATATACAGTAGTAATGTGAGGATACATGCAGTACCTGAATTGGGAAATTTTAACAACCGCAACTGTAACAACTGACAATCTATTTTTAAGCATGAAACTATTACATTGGTATAACCTATCACATTGTCTATAAACACTTCAATAAGTTGCATGCTAAGCCATGCCAGTTTAGTTGAATTTCGGTCAAATGAATATCACATTGCAGTTTACTATACTAATGTAATTAGTTGATAGTTACAATTAATTAATATTGATTTAAATTGAAATAAAAACTACACTGCCACATTTACACGATATCCAAGATTTAACTATGTGTGTAGGCACTAGACTAAAACAATGGACTATAATATCCATTAATAATTAAAATCATTTATAATAAAATTCATAATTAATTATTTTTAGCATAATAATTATTAATTACATCGTGTGCCCGTCAGTTGGCCTAAAAGTAATTATGCCTAAAATAATTTGGCCTCAACTTTAGGCCAAACTATTTTAGGCCAATTGACTTTAGGCTAAACGACATTAGGCAAAATCACTTTTAGGCCAAATAACTTTTAGGCCAAATTACTTTAGGCCAAATTATTTTAGGCCAAATGACTCTTGGCAAACTTGACTACACCAACTTTTTTTTATTCGAAACACATTTTAGGCCAAATGACTTCTAGGCCAACTGAACTTTAGGCCAAATAACTTTGAATAGATGTTCTATATCTTAAGTTTTTGTTCGGAAGTACTCGCTATGATTTATTGTGATGTTAATAGAGAACAGCGTGTGTCATATTTAGTCAAATAGTATAGACTATTTTTCTAAGTACATGTAGTTTTCGTTGAGCATGATAGTTGCTAAAGGGGGGCGCAAGAAACTGTTATGACATTAAATTATTTGTTATTAACTCGATTTAGCCAAATTTAAAAAAACATTTATGTCGAGTGTATTTTTCAGAGAGCAATTTACATATGTGAAACTGTATTTTCCGCTCTGGCAACTATAAAGGGTAGGTACCATGTGAGACTAGATGTCATCAAAAAGCTGAGAGTTTTTATTTATTATAGTACTCCTAGTTTTAGTAAACTTTGCGTTTAAAAACAATCAAATCAATCACACAAAGTATCAACATTACTCAAGCCACGTTACACCACAAGACATTAGACAAGTGATTAATTTAAAACAAAAGTAAATTGTATCATGATATGAATTATAAAAATGTGCTTTGAATGGTAATGTTAAATATCTATTATTACTTTGTGTTGTGTCAGACCTTGAATTTACATAAAACTGTTTTATTTTAAGTGATTTTTAATTGTTATTAATTTCCCTACAAAATGTAAAAATATGCATATACATAAGTACAGGAGTGGATTCAGGGGAATGATCAAAGGGTCAGTTGACCCCCTATGAAAGATATAAAATTAAATATAAAAAAAACGAAATGGAAGTTCAAATATTAGAAATAAAACACCCTACAGGTCAATTATACATATTTTGTTTTATATTTTTACGCCCAGACACCAAAGTCGGGTCCATAATTGCGTTATTTGTTCATGGTCGGTATAACTAACGCAAGTGTGGAAAAAATATTTGTTTTCATGCATAAATATTTGTCGTACATAGCGAGTAACGAATATTGTTCCACATAAAGACGGTAGACTACCACACATCAAAAGCCTCTTTAAGATGATCCGACTTTTCGCCAGGTGCCGTG
This sequence comes from Timema californicum, assembly GCA_902141385.1. NCBI lineage: Eukaryota > Metazoa > Arthropoda > Insecta > Phasmatodea > Timematidae > Timema > Timema californicum. Next base: position 3,142 of record CABFOW010005037.1, read on the forward strand.
TCCGGCATGGCACCGTGCATACCAAAGGACGCGCCGTTGAACAAACGGCATGGTCGTGAGAATCTCCGGCACGGCTTCACTTTGTGCTCTCTCTTAGCTACTCTCGATTTGCCACCATGGACAGTCACGAGAAATTGTTGTATCTTTACTATTTGAATATAAAAAGTAAAAAAATCAAGAAAATGGGTCCACCCTTTAAATCCACAGAGACAAGTTGCTGGGGCTTTTGCCACTTTGTATCAAGATTTAAGAAAAGTTGAGAGAAAATTGTTCAACTACTTTAGAATGACAATAGCAAGTTTTGATGAGCTCCTGAATCAGACATTCTCAACCTGCTTATTCCTGTTTTACATAATAACATCTACTGCATTTTATAGAAAAGAAATCAGTATGCATTTATTCTAAAATCTTTAGGGACTAATGAATATAGAACAAACAAAACTAATTAAAATTAATATATATATATATATATATATATTTTATCAACTAAGTTTTCTGAAACCTCTGATCATTGCACTAACTTTGAGAAAAATCCCCAAAAGTTGCCTCATTAGATAAAGAACTAGTTGATTCATCAGAAAGTGGAGAAATGCTTGATCCTGTTGAGAGAGGTGAAACGACGTGTTGACCTGAAGCCGTGTTGTTTGGCTGAGAGCCACCCGTCTGTCCGAATCCGCTTTTATGTTCAGTTGGCATAGGTATTTTAATCTGGGGTTGAGTTGAAGGAAACAAGGTTTCCCCCATAAGTTGATGGAGGTGGTAATGGTAGTGGTGGTGGTGGGTATCTCCAGGTTGGTAGACATTGTTCCAGTTGTTGAGATCAGTAGTAGTTTGGTGATGGTTGCATGTTTGATTGGTGATGTAAAGACCATCAGGTGCTCAGAGGAGTTGATCGAGACCGATGAATATTTTGAAGAATATTCAATACTTCAACTTGGAACTTTATCGTTTCATTGTCATCAAGTTTTTGAAGACTGGAAAGACTATCCTTAATGAAGTTAAAATGACGGTCTTCTGGCTCTTGAAATTTCTGTAAACTGACTTTTCAATGTCTGACATTTCAGGTTTTTGTTTTTTACGTTACTCAGAAGTGGTGGAGGATGGTGGGTGCCAGAATGTTTGAACATCATTCTTATAAGGTATTTCAATTTCTGATTCTCTTTTCAGCAGTACCTTCTATCTCATTATTCAAACTAGAGTTGTCTCCTTTCTCTTAGTGTTCTGCAGGAAGCCCAGTTGATCACTGTATATGTATTTCTTAGTTGATTTTGCCTCAGATCCAGTTCCTTTCTCATCTTCAAGCTTCTTCAAGTACTTCACCTGCCGGTCCCGGATGTTATTCCACCTAACAATGATGGCCTTACCTGAGACAGAGAGGAATACTTCAATTACTTTTTGCTTTAGGATAGTTGCTGTGTAACTTTCGCTTACCCCAGAGGTGATCAACCCGCAGCATGCGTGCCACTGGTGGAACGCCTAAAGTTACCATGCATACAAAAAAAAGGCAAATAACAAATTATTAGGCTAGCAAACAAATAAAACACATAATCAAGCAAAGTTATCCCTTTTTAAAAACTATAGCTATTAAGTTCTCCGACTATATGTATTGTTTCACGCCACTCAAGAGATATGGATAATTTATTCTTGAAACATGAAATTATTAAAGTATTTATTATAAGAATAGACAAGTGTTTTTCTTTGATTTCGTTATTAATACTGCTGGGATTATTTTCATTTTCATTATTATATTTTCTGATATCGTATCTAAAATAAACAAAAATAATCTAAGGCCTTTGATTCAATCAATATTCAAATATAAATACACTATCAATCTTTAAGGTGGTATGGAAGGGACATGAGCTAAGGGCAGTATTTTTGCAGTTTTATGGCAATTATTTGCCAAAAATTAATCAAATATTTCTCTAGTTAAAACAAAGAGTATAATTTTACACACTTATTAATTTCAACAGCTCTTGAATATTTGTAAAGGGTCTCATGGAACTAAACGAGAACTTTTTTATCTTCATTTAAAGGGTTTGTCATCTAACGCCACCATTCTCATGACAGATATTCTATAAAATCTGATACTACCATTTATAGAAATTAAATTTTATGGTTATAATGGAGAAAGGCTTGGTTTAGTTTGGCCATAAATGTTCTTTGCTCTAGGAACTACAAAAATAAAAAACTGCCCTTATCTTAAATAGGCATATTAAAATGTATTTTTTTTAATATGGTGGTGGCTACTAAACATGGACAACCATAAATGGGTAATAAGTGGAGTAGTGATCCCCTTATCACTCTGCAATGTTTTGTTTGTGTGTTGAGTTTTAACTATCAATGTTTTAATGTAGTTGTCTCGGGAACTTCTTTTTATAGCTAGGGCTACAATAGCCTGAAAGGGTGTGGACGGAGTGATTACAGCAAAAAGTAAAACATTTACAAATTTAAGAAATATATGAATTATTTATTCAATGTAATAAACAGAGGTTAAACAACAAATTACATGGCCTTACAAGTCAAACTGAAGTGTGTTGGAAAACAAATATCCCATGGCTGAGTCTGCACTTGCGCAGTACGTTTGAGAGTATATTTCAATATCTCCAGGTATATTATTATTTTATCTGTACTGAAAACTGTGATTACACACAGTTTCATTTACACTAAATTAGAAAACTGAACATATCAATTTGACAATGTAGTTTTATTTAGTAAACAATAAAAGCATAAAAATGTACAAGTTTTACAATAAGGTAGAAAATTATAGAATATTAAATTTCTTCACAAGGCAAAACAACTTGAGGGATTACGTGATTACTTGTGGCTACCTGGGAAACACAGTGACCAGGCCAGAGGCTGTAGAATTTCTAAAAGGAGAGTAATTTGAGAATTAGTTAAAGCAAAATATAGAACAAATTTATAAGATAACATTTATACAGTCTCACTTGGCAGGGTTGAATATTACCAGAGATCCACTAAATTTGTTGGATAATTGGCTGGTGAATCCTGCTGATTGATGGCTAAGGGCCAGGCGTCATTAAAGTACTATGGCCGCACATGTTCCCTTACGGTAATACCAGAGCATTCAATAGTACATTAACATTCTTTAGGACTAATACAAAATTTAAGAACCTATTTACAGGCCAAAACAAAATAGTATTATTTGCGCGGACCCCACTATGGCAATAGGCCAATTTCCACGGGTTGCTTACCCAAACTAATACTTTCCATTAACAATGACCGCATCATCAAATCTCTATCTTTTACAACTGGACTGCGTAAGGCAAAAGAAAGAAACAGACTTCCTGGCGATAACCATCTATAACAAAGAACTGATGCACATGACGTTTAGGGTGTCATTAACACTTTTCCCTTCAAGATTTATCGGAACTTGCGAGTTAGTGTAAATCAGCAACACTAAAAATTCACATTTTTCTAAGCCGGAGGCTTTAACGTTAGGACAGTGTCCAAAAATACAATAATGCACTCAGCAATTGACTTTATGAGTCATTAAAATCTGACTTGTCCATCAGACTAAAATAGCAAAATATAACCTAGGTACTTCTTCAATATTGAAGTTAGCTAGTTCTGAACATGATACTAGATTTTAAAAAAACATTTTCTCTTGCATTCAAAAAGGGACTTCTGAATAACTATTTGCATTATGTTAAACCCAAAATAAAGTTTCTTCAAACTTAGTAACTAAATACTACGGACTAATGACGACCGCCGGATACCAGTACCCTAGCTGCGGCGTCCTCGTAGCCAGCGCGTTGAATAGGACGATTCATCTTCCTTCAACGCCGCTATGGAGGCGATTCTGACGACCCAAACTCCATGACCCGTCTTGGTTATTCACCGGCAGCGGTTTGTTGATGATCCTTAGCTGTGTAGAACCGCTCTCTAAAGTTGAACCCGCGGCGCATCCCATATATACTCACAATCAGACATGAACATGGAAGAGAGAGAAAGGGGAACGAATTGAGAAGTGGAGGTAAAAATAAGAAAGGATAAACGAGAAGGGGGAAAGAGAAGAGAAAGAAACTGACGAGCTTGTTCTGTCGGCCACCAGATGCGCAGTTGCGCGAGAGGTCGAGGCGTCGATCTCCATTGTCAGTCTTTCTCCCCTACTGAACAGGCGAGTGTTGCGCCACGTGGAGCCGCCATTATAGATAATCCTGTGATTTTAGAAGTGAGTTACTGATATCTGCAGACATCTGCCCGTGGTGAGTTTATACACACATATCCTATATCAAAATGTATCAGTGTTAATTTAGTTATTTAATTTTCAGTGTTATTTTTACGCAAAGAAATAATATAGATGTATATTTTCAATTTTCTTGAGGGCCGCATGGTCGGCTGTAAGTTTTTTATCTGACCCCATCTTATAACAAGGGTATGCATTCACATATCTTATTCATAACTATAATAATATTAGTCCTCTTTTTTTGATATTTAGAACAGCAATTATCAAAATACAATTATTTTTTGACTAACCACGTGTTTGAACGTAGGGCAATACGAAGTTTCAGTATACAAGAGAGTATAAATTTTTAGGTATTTTATCTTCAATATCTTGATATAATTCCAACGTGGCACCCAATTATATAAATAGTGATAAATAGTGAACTTTTTTCTTGTAGGTGTTCAATCAATTTGATTGACACGCTACAGTACTAGTCTTAAAGAGACCAAAGAAATAAACAAAATGGTTAGTATTATAAAAAAAATAGTTTGAAGAACCTTTCTGAAATGATTTAAAAAACATATGATTCACCACATCGAATTCAGACAAACAAATTTAGAATCAAAATTTAAATTTAAATATCTATTAAGATATTTACTAAAAAATTTAATTAATACCTTACGTTGATTACAAAGAGCTCAAAGAGCCTCTTTCAAATGGCTTACGACGTGTCTGATTCACCACTGTGAATACAGACAAAACAAATTTAAATTTTACGATCCAATTTAAATTTAAATATAGAATAAGACATTTTTCTTTTTAAGTTTAAAATTTTTAAACCTTTCAATGATTACACATACCTTAAAGAGCCTCTTTTAAATGGTTTACAACGCATCTGATTCATCACTGTGAATACAAACAAAACAAATTTCAAATTTAAGATCAAATTTAAATTTAAATATCGAATCAGATATTTATTATTAGCACAAAGGTTTGACTAAAACTCAAACCTTTGTGGAACTATTAGCCTCGCCACTTTTAAAGAATTCGAAAAAATTCCTACATTTTAATATTTAATATTAAAATAGAAAACAAAGCATTGTTACGTTAGAATACTTGTAATTTCTCACTAGATGGATCAGTGGATTTTAAAGTCAAAACCTTATTTACCAACAACAATAAGTTATTATAATATTTACTCCGAAGAAGATACGTCTACAAAAATAACCTATAAGAGAAACCTTTTCAAACTAAAGAATTTAAACAATTACTGGAAACCACACGAGCAATAGAAATTAATATTTAAACCACAAAATTTCAAGCCAAAAAAGGAATAAAAAAATGTGGCTGGCAAACATTTCAAGAAATTACAAAGATACTAGCACCCAAGCTGCAATAGGAAACAATAAGTGTTCCATAACAGAATTTACTTTCATAAATAAAACCTTTAGCAAACAATTACAAATGCCTACACTGACCGATATCAACTACATAATAAACCTAAGTTCTCCAGATAATTAAACTCATAGTTGTAATGTAAAGTTATTATAATCAATTATATATATATGTATATATATGTATAGCCATTCTGAATAGGACTTTTCATTGAAGTGTCGGATGTAATAGTCCACTATATTTTCTGAGTTCCCTCGTTATATAGGTCTAGTTGATGGGTAAGGATGTGGGAGCTCCTTATTATGTTTATTATTATTATTACTATTATTATTATTAGTATAACGTCACACGCCAAGAAGCTGGTGGATACGCTACGTCTCATCAGTCACGTCTGCCAGTCTCTTGATTTCTTGTAGCTCCACTTGACTTGTTTCCAAGACACGTACACCAGACAGGTGGTTAGTTTCAGTTCAAAAATATGAGTGGTCCTCCTGTAGCTCAGCTGGGCCAATCATAGACTTTCTGGACTCATCTATTGAAACATGTTGTTGCTGCATCATTCAATATTGTTAGGACAGGTGCGAACAGGTTGTGCTAGGCCATAGGATACAATGTGTGAGTACAGCACATATATTAGATATAGTAATATTGTGATATTTAATAATGCTGGATGTCTATGAGTAGGTATATAGGCTTATTTGTGTCGGGTAGTAACATTGTGATATTAGCAGTACAAGCTAATGTTACATCAGGTGTTTTTTTAGGTACCTTGCCAGTAGTAATACTTTCACGGATCTTCACTATGTACATCAGTTGTTTTTTTAGGTACCTTGCCAGTAGTAATACTTTCACGGATCTTCACTATGTATATCGAATTGGAGTGTCTACCATCTCTGAGATTGTTTATGAAGTTTGTGATGCTGTGTGGGACAATTTGCGTTTCGATTATATGCCTCTTTTAACAAAATACAAACTGAAGTCTATTTCCACTGGATATAATAAGAGACCCCAGTTTCCCCATTGTATTGGGGCTGTTGATGGAAAACACATCCGGATCATAAAGCCTGAACATAGTGGTTCTTTGTTTTTCAACTAAAGATTTTTTTCTATTGTACTGTTTGCTGTGGCTAGTAGTGAATATTGTTTGTTTTTTTGCATTGGGGCTTATAGAAAAAACTGTGATTCTACAGTCTTCAAGGAATCGATGCTTTGTAAAAGCATAATTAACAATAAGCTACCCCTTCCCAAACTAAAGCCCTTTCCATTGCGTAGAGACATTTCTTATGTGTTTATTGGAGACAAAGGTTTTGGGATTCACAAATATCTTATGTGGCCCTACCCGTGGAAAATCCTGAATCAACCAAAACTACCGTTTGAGTAGAGCTAGGAAGTATTTCAAATGTGGTTTTGGGATCTTATAAAATAAATGGAAAATTTTCCATAGGCCACTCAACGTCTTAATGGAACTATCTATTAAAATAGTAAAGGCATGTTGTATTCTGCATAATTTTGTGTGTGAGAGAGAGACCGATATAGCTTTGAAGACACACTCACAATAGTAGGTCCTGACACGGGAGGGGTGAACGTGGAAATAGTTAGCAAATGGCATTCAAAAAGCTATTACTGATTTCTTCATGACCAACGAGGGTTCACCTCACTGGCAGTGGAAAGTGTAGATTTAGGGAAATAGGAGAGAACTATCTTACTGTTTAAGGAAAGTTATTGACAAATATCAATGGTCTTGTGGATTAATAATTATTATTACATCATATATATATTATAGTCCACAAATCTCAAAAATTTCTAGGTGAGGAACACTTTAAATGGCCTACAAAATAATATATTTTTTATATTAAGGCGAAGACTACTCATAGATTCTAGAGTGAATCATTTTACAAGAAATTGATGAAGGATGACCACCCCAAATATTTTGTAAGAGCTAGATGATTTTTTTTAAAAATTGAGGAGAATGACCACGGCTTAAAACATACATAAGATTAAATATAAATGAGAAACTATTGAATGGCTTTAAACAGAAATCTAACAATGTAAAAAACAATGCTATTTATAACTATGACCCCCATATGAAAATGATCAGGATCTGCCCCTGCATAAGTACACTAAGCCAACAAAATATTTTATTCAAATCTTACTACAATGGAAGGGGGTCAGGGTGGGAGTAGAGGGGTCGTGGCGCAATTTACTCACTTGAATAGAAATGGTGTTACAGAGTAAATGTTATGAGAGCCACTGCTCTAAAGAATACAGGTCTCGCTGCACTCTAGTTCCTGTGATCAGGTAAGAAAATAGAAAGCGCTAGTATCTTTTCACAATATCAAGCGCTCCGTGCAACTATTATAGATAAGTTTGAATAGCTAAAGTTTAATTTTATGGTTTTAACATGTTAAGTAGTAATTAAAACTAGAGCACCCCAATCACCCTCTCCATATATGATAGCAAGAGAAAATAATTAATAAAGTAAAAAAAATTCCTTATTTATAATATACATACTAACTACAATTTGTATTTGTTTACGATTGTAAAGGTATTTAAATTTCCTTTGAAATGTTTAATATTTGTTATCCTTTCGACGACCCAGTATAATTGAGTAATCTAACATTGACGACATAAAGACCTCGTCAATAAATGTATTCTTTGTTGCTATCGCCATATTGTTGTGATACAATAATATGTTACGATGACTAACAATAAGCGTATTTCCATACCACGTGGAGGTAGAGCGGCAAACCTTTTAAAATACTCTTTATACCCCCCCCCCCNCCCCCCCACCCAGCCGCTATTCGAAGCCCAAAATCCCCGTTACTGGAAAACTGGTATGTACCCCAATTTTCTTACGAATAGATATATTTGACAGCTAGAAAAGTTACTAGACGTACTTGCACGTATTAATATCTGATGCTGTCACCATCGATTTATTTAATACTTATAAAATAACGCTAATAATATAGTAAAATGTTATAAATGTTTATAACATAAAAATATGTTTGTAATTTTTATAAAGTGCTCCATACGTCTATTCGTAAGTAATCCAAGGTAGAGACCAGCATGAACGAGCTTAGACCACATGCCAACCGATAAGATTTTTTTTAAGTTGCAGTGTTTCATTTCGTATTTTTAAGCATGATTTTGTGCAAATATTATTTTTCAAATATCAATTTTAAATTATATTATTCCTGAAAGACATGTATTGTGAAATCAATCCAAAGTACAAAAAATAATTTAAACAAATTATTTTTTACAAAATTTGAAAATTAACATTGTGTCTTAAGTTCAAGAATTCAAGAGTTTTCAAATATATCACGCGTAATAAGTCTCGTTCCAATTGTGTGGGAAAAGAAATATTTTGATGTTGGTTGTATACATATTATGAACAACACCCGCCAAATCTAAAATGGGTATCTTATTACTATTATTAATATATTATTATTATTATTATGTGTTCTGTCATAACACAGGTTCATTGCCTTGTTCAAATTGAGTCATCCAGTATTTCCTATTAGAATCTTCCTTTTTAGATCCTTAGAATTAATCTTCTTTTCTTGTTTGCGTTCATCAATCAGTTGAATTTATGGTCTTCATGGACCCCGTTTACCTTCCAATTTGCCTTCTATGACGTCACTCAATAAGCCATTTCTTCTCGCAATGTGACCTAACCAGTTACCATAGAATCACTTTAGTAGTGGCTCTCCTTCCATAAACTCTTCTTAGATTATCTTCATTAGTCACCTTGTCCATCCACTTTATCTTCACTATTCTCCTTCAAAACCTCATTAGTGATGGGCATAATTGAATGATTTTAATAACCGAATGAATCGAAAGAATCATTCGGATTATTTTGAGAAGTAGTAAAGAGTTGGTAATAATCGGATGCTAGCTACTTCTAACTAAAAGTAGTTACTAGTTGCTCGTTTTGCTTTATTCTACTATTCTCCTCACCCTGCTGTCGGATCTCCCATTTATGTGTGATGGCGTTTTGAAGTTGCAGAGTGGTTAGCTCGACCTCCCGGTCTTGAAGAGTATAGTACAGCTCTATTAGACAGTTTTAGACTTGAAAACTGAGTAGTTATGTCAGTTCAACCAATTCACAGTGTTTAGTCAATCTTATAAGCACATAGAAAAAATATACCTATTCGTTTGTATATAATGTAAGTCTAACTATTACGTAGAGTTGTGTTCCTGAAAAACGCAACTTTATATAAAACAACGTTAGAGAAGGTAAGTTTTACAATACTAATCGATGTTAATTGTAGGGTTTAGGTTCCAAGGCCCCAAAAATAACGATAAAGACTTTAGTTTCAGGACAATTTCAGAGTTAGGTTAATTGATTGTTTGTTTTCAGGAGTTGTAGATGAAGTACATAGATGCTTAGGCGGCATTTTGCCAGACATAAACTATTGTATAACCTGGCAAATATTCTATAGACATGCACATAAAAATAAACACAAGGTACGCGTAAGCATAGAACTTTAACTGACGGAAAATATACTTACAGCAGCAAGCTCAACAATAAATGATAAAAGGTCCACAATCTTGGCCTCGTTCATGAAAGCACTGACAGGCCCTAGTGCACTCGTTAGTGCTGCTCAGTAAACACAAAAATACATTAATGTTACATTTTTGTGTAAGTTATAAGCCGAAATCAGTGCGCGGGGCCAAGTTGAAGTCAATCTGACCCCACCCACCATCTTAACGGTACAGCACTCGTTAGTGCTACGTCAGTCAGTGCTTCTCAGTAAACAAAATAATTTCGTTAGTACTACATTTTTGTGGAAGTTATAAGCCAAGTTGACGTCAAACTGGCCCCGCCCACCATATTATGGTACAGCGCTAACAACCAAACCTAATGCAGTCATTAGTGCTACGTTGCCGCTCTTTTAAAAAGAAAAATTGTTAGTGCTACATTTGTGGTTAAGTTACAGTCCATAGCAATGCTTTAGGTTAGCACTATCGACACGTCTGAAGAGCGAGGTTTACACTAGAGCCAAACGGCATTACGCCCACTTAACCTAAGATTAATCTCATTACCTGGTTTTGTAAGCTGACATCATGAGTGATAACATTTTGATTAGTTTTTATATATCAAAGGTATTGATATACTGATGAGACTTTACTTATTAAATTTAAAATAAATCGACGATGAAATTTATCGACACGTCAGAAGAGCGAGGTTTACACTAGAGCCAAACGGCACTACGCCCACTTAACCTAAGATTAATCTCATTACCAGGTTTTGTAAGCTGACATCATGAGTGATAACATTTTGATTAGTTTTTATATATCATAGGTATTAATATACTGATGAGACTTTACTTATTAAATTTAAAATAAATCGACGATGAAATTTTTTTTAAATATATAAATATGACTAAACAGTTTTGAGATTTTAATAGTGTAGTGAAAAGGAAATTACTATTTTTGAAAAGTAATGTCTCTTAGCTATTGTTTTATGTTTCCATTGATATCATTACTTTTTTTACTAGAACAATTCATTAGTGAAATCTCGGTAAAGTTGTAGGTATGTAAAATTATTATTATAAAATTGTGAGTGAGATATGAATAGGGGAGTGATGGGTATGGGGAAGGGTTGTTGTCAATGAGCATTCTAGTTTTTACATTTGTATCACCCTGGCCACCCAACTTTTAGCCACCCGCTTTTTGAAAGCGCCCATCGTTTGTGCTACACTAGCGCTGGTTAGTGCTCGATTTTTCATCGTTAGTGCTGTAAAAAGTCCCTAATTCACGATTTCTTATGGGTGGATAGGAAGATAGCTCCTTGGCAACTAGGTCTAAGAAATAATCGAGATATCCATGTTTTGAAAAAGCCATCGTTTATGGTACGTTAGTGCTGTTTTGTGCTCGAGTAAAGTAAAATAATTTTATTTCATGAAAACAATTTTAATTTAAAACTCTCTCTTGTAAATTGTAAACTGTTTCTTACAGCTTTATAAAGCAGCCCTCTGTAATATATTATTGATATGTCCATTGTTGTGCTAAATATAATGAGTAGCTATGTTATTGTGATTTTCATTCTATCTGAAATAAACAATACTTATCATGTATCCACAAAAATATTTTTATTGTTATTTTACTACACCTTTTTTTGTGACTTATTTACCTCCCAGGACCTACATTAGCTTATTGTTTTAGCCAAAATAAAATATACAACTATCACAACTTTAATGTTTTAAAGCTAAAAATAATTATATAATTCCATGGTGCAAGCTTTAATTGTAACGCAAAAGCGTTTGTCTACAATATTTAACTTTTTAAACAAATAAAAAATGTTTAATATATTTTCTAGTCAAAAATAATTTGTGCTTACGGAAAAGTAATGTGTTTTATGCTACCAAAGTGTCCCACACTTCTATTTGTGAATAGTATATGAACTCGCTGAAGTCCCAGACCATTAAGAAAATGCAAACACATATTTTTCGGACAAACTTTTTAACATTTTACGGAATTATTAGTGTTATCTTATATGTATGGGTATTATGTATCAAAAGTGAAAGCTTCAGATCACATGACTTGACGTACGAACACGTGAAGGACATGTAAATTTGTTTTGTTGCCATATAAAAGGCCCTACTATGCAAATTGGACTATTGTTGCTTAGTGCTAGTCTTAGTACTTAAAATCAATAAAATATATCTAATGTTGCATTAAAAATACGCATACATACAAATATTAACATATTTTATTTTATTCATTCCTGCATTTTATTTTATTTACAAAATTATCCATAAAGAAGCTTAATTGCTATAAAGTTTGTTAAAATCAATTATAGTTTCTTGCTACGTCGCTTGACCTGGGTAATATTTTATCTCCAGCAGCTGTCCATCAGATGGAGGGAAGTAATATTGTTTTTAGCACCACGTCTTACTACCCGTCCAGTGTATACGTCTATGTGCTAATTATACTAATGGATAAGGGGTTAGGTTTTAGAGGAAGTGCACCCGCATTTGCGTGAGGAGAGAGTAGGAAACCATTTAAAAAATACCTCAGTGCACCCGATGGGATAGAACCCCAATCTCCCTGTAGTATAGTCCAACACGAGATTAATAATCAATAGTATTGACTCAAATCCCAAAAAAGATGTAGTTCTATTCAAACACTTAACCCTAGCAATTTTATGCTATATTTTGTTCCAGGGTTTACTTAGAGGGGGCTGGGGGGCTCCTCGACCCCAACTTTTTTATTGTACATTTTTATTGATTAATGCATAACTATCATAATTTATGAATATATTATACATGTTTGATTATTTATTACTGTATAAAGAATAGTAAAAAAATTGATAGGTTCACAATTGTCTGTGCACATTAGAGTTTTCTTAGAGTGTTTTATACAAACAATTCATGTATGGCAACGCGGAATATTATTGACCAATAAATAAATATAGAGTGATATCACAAATGATATGAAAAATTACCTTCTTTAAATAAACTATATAGATAGATACAAATAAATATAAATTTAAATGTAAATTTATCATGTTCAGAAATTATGTTTAAAATCATCCTAAGGGGAGGTTCCAGTAGCCCTACCTAAGAAAAACTACAATTGTTGATAAAATAATAATAAATAAAATAAAACACACAAATAGTCTGGATCGGTAAATAAGAGTCTAGGTGACAACTACATGGAAGTTGAGTTCACTCAGATTAATATTAGTAGGTTAAAATTATAAAAGATACAAGTGTGAGCTCGACCCCCCACCCTCCCCCTTAGGATTGCTAGGGTTAAGGCCAGTCATAAAAAACCCATTTGAATAACAACGGTATGACAGTATCTTATTCTGTTTAATGGTTTAATGTTACTACAAAAGCAAACACTACGAATTACACCAATTTTCAGCCGTCTAAGATATCAGAAAATGCACTAAAAAGCCCATCATGTAATATACAATGCAAGAATGTTTAATATATATAATGGTTGATTTCTTCACAACCCTTAGCTCGATTTATTTTTCTAACGCACTTGTTTGTATGAAGTTATTTCTGTAGTTAAACCAATTCGGCACAAAACCAGGATGCAATAGGTATTCTCAATGAGCAGCAGATACCAGGCCTGCCAGTCTAGGTCCTCGCAATTAGCATCAGATACCAGGTCTGCCAGTCTAGGTACTTGCAATGAGCAGCAGATACCAGGCCTGCCAGTCTAAGTCCTCGCAATGAGCAGTAGATACCAGGTCTGCCAGTCTAGGTCCTTGCAATGAGCATCAGATACCAGGTCTGCCAGTCTAGGTCCTTGCAATGAGCAGCAGATACCAGGCCTGCCAGTCTAGGTCCTTGCAATGAGCAGCAGATACCAGGCCTGCCAGTCTAGGTCCTCGCAATGAGCAGCAGATACCAGGTCTGCCAGTCTAGGTCCTTGCAATGAGCAGCAGATACCAGGTCTGCCAGTCTAGGTCCTCGCAATGAGCATCAGATACCAGGTCTGCCAGTCTAGGTCCTCGCAATGAGCATCAGATACCAGGTCTGCCAGTCTAGGTCCTTGCAATGAGCAGCAGATACCAGGTCTGCCAGTCTAGGTCCTCGCAATGAGCATCAAGTACCAGGTCTGCCAGTCTAGGTACTCGCAATGAGCAACAGATACCAGGTCTGCCAGTCTAGGTCCTCGCAATGAGCATCAGATACCAGGTCTGCCAGTCTTGGTCCTCGCAATGAAAATTAGATACCAGGTCTGCCAGTCTAGGTCCTTGCAATTAGCAGAAGATACCAGGTCTGCCAGTCTAGGTCATCGCAATGAGAATTAGATACCAGGTCTGCCAGTCTAGGTAATCGCAATGAGCATCAGATACCAGGTCTGCTAGTCTAGGTCCTTGCAATGAGCAGAAGATACCAGGTCTGCCAGTCTAGGTCCTCGCAATGAGCATCAGATACCAGGTCTGCCAGTCTAGGTCCTTGCAATGAGCATCAGATACCAGGTCTGCCAGTCTAGGTCCTCGCAATGAGCATCAAATACCAGGTCTGCCAGTCTATGTCCTTGAAATAAGCATCAGATACCAGACCTGCCAGTCTAGGTCCTTGCAATGAGCAGCAGATACCAGGCCTGCCAGTCTAGGTCCTCGCAATGAGCATCAGATACCAGGTCTGCCAGTCTAGGTCCTTGCAATGAGCATCAGATACCAGGTCTGCCAGTCTAGGTCCTTGCAATGAGCAGCAGATACCAGGCCTGCCAGTCTAGGTCCTCGCAATGAGCATCAGATACCAGGTCTGCCAGTCTAGGTCCTTGCAATGAGCAGCAGATACCAGGTCTGCCAGTCTAGGTCCTCGCAATGAGCATCAGATACCAGGTCTGCCAGTCTAGGTCCTTGCAATGAGCATCAGATACCAGGTCTGCCAGTCTAGGTCCTCGCAATGAGCATCAGATACCAGGTCTGCCAGTCTAGGTCCTTGCAATGAGCAGCAGATACCAGGTCTGCCAGTCTAGGTCCTCGCAATGAGCATCAGATACCAGGTCTGCCAGTCTAGGTCCTTGCAATGAGCATCAGATACCAGGTCTGCCAGTCTAGGTCCTTGCAATGAGCAGCAGATACCAGGCCTGCCAGTCTAGGTCCTCGCAATGAGCATCAGATACCAGGTCTGCCAGTCTAGGTCCTTGCAATGAGCAGCAGATACCAGGCCTGCCAGTCTAGGTCCTCGCAATGAGCATCAGATACCAGGTCTGCCAGTCTAGGTCCTTGCAATGAGCATCAGATACCAGACCTGCCAGTCTAGGTCCTTGCAATGAGCAGCAGATACCAGGCCTGCCAGTCTAGGTCCTCGCTATGAGCATCAGATACCAGACCTGCCAGTCTAGGTCCTTGAAATAAGCAGCAGATACCAGGCCTGCCAGTCTAGGTCCTTGCAATGAGCAGCAGATACCAGGCCTGCCAGTCTAGGTCCTCGCTATGAGCAGCAGATACCAGACCTGCCAGTCTAGGTCCTTGAAATGAGCAGCAGATACCAGGCCTGCCAGTATAGGTCTTCGAATTGAGTGAAAATTTGTAGGCCTTGTGTGTCAACATTTTCACAAATTTTCTTATAATATGTGTTTAGGAGAATATCATCTTTATCATCAATAATAACACCGAAACATGTCGTAATTGAATACTAGGATACCATAAAATATGAAGGCAATGAAAATATAAAAAAGATAACTTATAATTTTGATAATCTGCAAGAGATTATAAAAATCGCTAAGAAAATTGAAGGTCTCAGAAAATATTATTGTACTCTACCCCAGCGATTTTAAACCCTTCCCAACCCACGGCCCACTGAACAAGGCTCTAAATTTATAAAGTACAGCATCAGTTTCTTAAGTAGAGAGAACTATAGTTAAAATAACGAGTACTAAGATTGTGTTCAAAATTTCAAAATTATGTTAACTTGTAATTGAAAAGTTTAAATTTATTTTTCAAACCTTTCCTCGCTTCTTTTTGATCTTCCTCCAATCTCCCGCCGTTGCTAAACGCTCCTCTACCCAATTAAAAGCCCTAAATTATGTGTGTGGGTGTGTGTTTTACAAACGGTAAAGTTTTCAAAACTGGCGATATGTTTAATTCACATGCGTAATGTTAATCTAGGCGTTAAAATCTTTTCGGCAATGAAGCCAAAATTTACCTCCGGGAACGTTTTTAGTTTATAAAGGTTTATTCATCCGAACTCTACCCCTTCCCCCGTCGCCCCAATCATTTGTATTCACATTCTGTTTGACTGTATGACGAGTGGGAGGAGGCGAACGTTCTGTTTTTCTTGTATTATTATTATTATTATTATTTATTACCAATACTGGTGTTCAAAGCCACCGCCGAGGCTCGTGATGAATTACAGAGTTTGAAGGACCCAACTCTTCGTTTCGTGTTATTGCCAGTGTTTTCAAGTGTTGTTAACGAAGTATATTTATGAAATGGCTAGCTATAACGATGCCCGTGATGGTAAGCTGATTTTCATAAGAAAATGTATGAGTAAAGGATAATATGATTACATTTATTTTAAGTTCCTTGTGCACAGTAAACGAATGTGTTAAATACGAATAAACATTAATCAAAAATGAATACCAAAATCAACACGTCGAATAATATTTTTTTTTGATAAAGTTAACTAGTCCACAAAAATTCAATTCAGTGTAACTAAACGGAAATTCATGAATTAAACAAGAAAACCGAGTGAGTACCAAACAACTCTTAAAAAAAAAGGGTACGGGTGATCCGCATAGACTTTCTTGCTCCTTTATCTAATTATTATAACACGTGATATGTGTAAAATGAAATAATATAAATTGCTATACATATATAATAGGGGAAAAATAACATCGTTTTTCACCAAATAGCATAAGGGAATTGAAATAATAGACATTGTTAGAGAAACATACTATTTGTTCGGTACATTAGCTACCCGTTTCTAGAAACATTATTTTAAATAAATGGTACGGAACTCCGCACGGACTTTCTTACTTTATTGTTTGAAAATGGAGATATTTACCCAAAAATCGTAATATATGTGAAACGAAATAATATACACTAACAAACCCAAGCGTAAATTGCACTATACTTATGTAAAACTATTCTTTTTTTTTAGTCCCGGTTTTAAATGTTATAATTTTGTTTTTAAACAATTAATATCTTCATTTGTATGTTTGGACCGATAAAAAAGATCAATGTTGGGTCCAAAAGGGTCAACACTTCATGTTAAAATTTCAACTTCCGGTTAAAATTTTCGACATTATTAGGTGTTGCAAATATTCATGCCATCGCATTGCTATTAAATTCCTCATTTATAAATTTTGACCAACAAAAAATGTAAATATTGGCTATTGAGTCTAAAATGTATATATATAATTGCTGTACAAACATTTTTCCTAGGAGGTATAAGGAAAATTAACATAAGCTTTTTAGAGACTTATATTTAATCACTCTATGGCATTAGAGAATTATTGCGTTGAAACTTAAGTAGTATCTCTTTACAACTAAAGATCACAAAATTTTATTAATATATTTACTAATATCTCAAAAACTGTTGGATTTATAAAAACATATTTCATATAAGAAATCATTTTTAATAGTACTACAATTTTGTACTGATAAGTTATTTAGTATCTCAAATAGTTGCAGAGATACGGAAGTTTTTGCTTCTGTAAAGTACCCTAAAATTAATTTTAATGGTAAAATGAAAATAGCCAGTTTATTTATAATCTTAATCAACACCTAGATACGAGTATTAATCAAAATCGTTAGAGTCAATTTTGAGAAAATAGATTTTTTTCTCTTTTAGCCCTCTCTTAAACTACTCTTAATTTTAAGTTTAAATTGACACACAGACAGACATCATTGCAAAGACCACATTTTAGGATTGGGGGGTCTTGAGACGTCGACATCCATCAACATTTCAGGTTAGATTTTCTTTTGCGGTCGCAATACTTTTAACTTTTGTGTTCGAAAAAATTTTGAGAAAATAGATTTTTTTCTCTTTTAGCCCTCTCTTAAACTACTCTTAATTTTAAGTTTAAATAGACACACAGACAGACATCATTGCAAAGACCACATTTTAGGATTGGGGGGTCTTGAGACGTCGACATACATCAACATTTCAGGTTAGATTTTCTTTTGCGGTCGCAATACTTTTAACTTTTGTGTTCGAAAAGTTAAAACATATATATATATATATTTACGTATAGCTTGAAAGTTATTGGTTTTGTAAAAATATTCTTGTTATAAATATTTCCATTATAAAGAGACCTACATATTTGTAGTGATAAGTAGTTTCATATCTCGAATAGTTTAGGAGATATTATAAAAATAAATTTAGTTTACGCATCAGACCGGATTCCTTAAAGTCATTTTGCCGAAATATTGAGAGAAGATATGTTGTTTGGAATATTTGTAAATGTTTAGAAATGAAATTTATTCAAAATTGTTAGAGCCAATTTTGAAAAAAATCGACTTTTTTTTCTTTTTGCCATTCAGTAAACTACCCTTAATTTTAGGGTTAGATATCCAATTCCAAAAACCCCTCGGGGCAACCCTATGAAAATTCTGGATACAAGGTTTTAGCCCGATCTGTAAGATAGTTTAGGCTCTAGTTGGAGGTACAAACCACAGACAGACAGACAGACAGACAGACAGATGGAAAGTCAAAAACAACTTTTTTGGGTTCGGGGGGTCTTGAAACGTCAAGATTCATCAAAATCTTGAGTTTGATTTTTTTTTTCACGATCACATTCTCTACCCATAAGATAGCGAGAAATTAAAAATTGGCCAATAACTAATAAAAAATATTAGTTTTATAAAACATTATTTCAAATAAAAGTTATTTATTTTTAAGAACCCTAAAATTTTTAAATAAATTTCATTATAGTCAAAAGTATATTTGAGTGGGAAAAATACATTACCTACTTCAGTCGCCTGGAGGAAGACTTTTAGCCGCTCTGTGAGAACAGAAGGTTGTCCATGATACACCTTGGAGGTTGTCAAAACCATGTGATATGATGATAGTTGTTATAAATGTGTGGAGCCGGTGGAAATATTTAGCATAGCTTAAGCTTAGTTAACCAAACCATGGAGGCCGTAATGACATTTCTTTTTTCTGGGAATATACCTACGGTACCTCCGGGAATCAAGACCATGACCTCTAAAGCAGTAGCCAGCGACGCTGAACACTATGGCAAGTGGCTAGTAAAAGAGAGGTTATTTTGTAGCTCAAATAATTGAGTTGATTTTATTGGAATTTTATAATAACTAAAGGCTTTGACTAGTTATTTCTTCACGCTATTGGCTTTCCTCCAGTTCTCCCTTCTCGCTATTGGCTATCCTCCAGTTCTCCCTATTTGCTATTGGCCGTCCTCCTAGACCTTCCACCACTGTGGCGAAGTATATAGATTCCGTTCACGATAGGTTTTTACCCGGATGAAAGTTCGAAAATCATATGTTTAGGTTTTGGGTTGCCAACACTTGTAAAAGATCACAGTTTTGCTATAAATGCAAATATCTTTAATTACCTGTTATATATTACATTTAAAATAACATAAACTTAAAGTTTTCTCATAATATTTCATTTTTTAAAATAATTCCTTTTTATCCAACTCGAAACAATATTTTAAACATAATTAAAAGTACTTATTTTTTGTTTTGGAACGTTATTGATTATTTTTAATATAGTGCACACAAACAATACCTTTTAATACAGGCATCGTATTTACTTGGAAAAGAGAAAATTCTTGTCATTTTTTTGTTTACATACATTAAATGATTTTATGATTATTTTATCGTATTTTGAAATATTTAACTGAATAAAATATTTTCATCAACTGCGCGTCTGCATCATTGTAAAAAAAACTTGTTTGCCGTTACGTACAATCATAAGGTTTAGATTATTTAATGGCCATTTTGAAGCTATGTTCGTTAGAAGTTTTTGTGGAAGTGGTGTGAATATTTTTTTAAGTGGAATAAAATTATAAATAAACTTTGTGTCCGACCTCAAATAAATATATAAATAATATTGGCCTAAATTATTGTGATTAACTATCACTTTAATATATTATCATCTGTTTTCATTACAGTCATCCAAAGTAATAGATGTCAGCTGTTGGCGTAGTGATATATTAGGGATTACTTCTAGTAATATTTCGATCTGTCATCCAGGTAAACTTAGCTCGTGAATGACTTATAAGTGAGAGCTGGAGTTGTTCGGAAACCAGTTGTCTCGCGGGGTAACCTTTCCACTGCACGTACACTTTCCTTCCGGCGCCTTTACTCTTGACACGTTTTATTTTATCAACTTTAAAAGTTTCTGAAATACGTCCGTGTTGCAATTTGGGTTCGTAAACCGTCCCCTCTACCTCCTCGTCGTCAGGATCGGTCAACCTATATATAGACTATAGGTTGTCGCGACATAACGCTGCTGACTTTGATCATTTCTTGGCTTTAATTGCGCTCGTAACCCTTTTCAAACAGCATTTTGGATTTGTTAATACGCACCGGTCACCGACTTTGTGTTTTTGGTTGTGGTTTGTGCGCCGGTTGCCACATTGACTGCTATCTCTGACTTAAAGCACGCAGGTTTCTGAAACGTCTGCCAGTGCCATCTCGATACTTGAATGCACGTGTTCGATAGAAAACGGAAATATTAGACAAATATCTTTAAAAAAAAATCGCAACATATGAATCTTGTATAAGATTCTGCTTTATAATTTCACCCTTGGCCATATTTGTTGTCAAAATGGGATATTCATAGTGAAAAACCGCGTTAAGCTGATTTTTGGCTGCGCGTCACCAACTAGCTTACACTTAACTTTGAATGTTGTTTACGAGAATTAGATGGCAATTACCCGAATAGTCAATAAAAAACTTTAATGTAGAATTTAAAGAAAAATATTTTCACTACTATTCTCTTTTTTGGTACGATTAAAGGTTTGGAAGAAAAATTAGAAATATCAGCGGTAAGTCCCTATTAGGGGTGTTTTTTCTTCTTCTTAAAACAGGGGTGTTTAATCACGGGATAGGTGGGAACGTTTTGATTCTTTATTCCTAAACCAATTGAGAGTCTGTATACCAAATACAAACGCTTTATATATTATTTATCCAATCCACAATTTTTTAATTTAATTTGCGCGTACTAAAATTGGTACTGGAGGGACGGGGATGATGGAAATAGAGAGAACACGGATTTTTTACAATAATTATAAACAATTAAAGTAAGTCCACTACAATCCTAGTAACGCTGTTGGCTTATGTACAAACCTTGATGTATATAATTGGTACGGGTAGGAATTGAGACAAGTACTCTTGAAACGTGTGGTTCTTATAAGAAGTAAGCTAACTGGGAAGTTATATAGGAAGTAAGCTATTTGAACAGTTATCAAGGACGGAAACTCTTGTTTACATTGTAGGTCTTCTTAGATCCACAGTCATGAATTCTCAAACCACGGATAGTAGAGCGCGTATTACTACCCATTCTGGTTTCACGTTTATTTAATAACTACAATAATGTGTTAAGGATGAGAAATGTTGAACTTAGGATTAATTGATCCAAATTTGCTTGGAGGGGGAATGGAAAACTATTTAGGGAAAACCACCATCCTCAACAGTATGATCTATTTTGAGAGTGATACTTAAGACAATGCGGTCACCGAGGTGGGCCTATTTACTGAAAATAAACCTTTAAAGAATTAGTATATCGAGAAGTGATTAAACTCTGTCATAATAAATTTTATATTAAAAAGTTTCATTTTATTAGTAAACATAATTTATAATTTTAAATTACAAATTTTTATAAATATTTGTGTTTACTTTTTAATTGAAGGCAATAAAAGAAGTGCCTTAAGAAATTTCTGAGCATAAAAAGATTGACATTTATTTTCCTAATTAATGTATGAAAATACTTATTAATTAAAGTATGTTTTTATAAATACAAAATATAAATCAGTTATTTTTAATCATTTTAAAATTAAAGCGTGCAATAAGTAATTAAATTATCTGGACAGATTAAATTTATTTAAAACAGTTATAAATCTGTTGTTTTCTACCATAAAGCCTCAATTATTTAGCTAATAGAAAAGAAAAAATAAATATAATAAAATATTTTAATTATTTCTAGTGTCTGTATTATTTTCGAAAGAAATATTCAATCAAGGATCTCTAGGTTCAAGTATCAGAATATTGTCTTACTCTTGAATACAAACTAACCCTGCAGATTTGGTACAATATATTGTAAGCAATGATTTCTTTTTCCATTTTCACTCACTTGGTAAATTGAATCATAAAGAACGACAAATTTGGAACTAGAGCTTATAGTCTAAAGGCCAATAGATTTAGCTATTCTCACAGGTCAAATATATAATTAAATCTATTTAATGTTTAATAAACAAATTCATGGAATCTTAATATCTCACATTTGACATACAGATACCATTTTGAAAGATCTAAAATAAATAATACTTACGTGGGTGTATATATGTATATATCAGATTAATATATGTCAGATTCATCTAGTCAGCTTTTAATTTGATCTATTTTAATCAAAATCAATATTAACTTGCTTTTGACTAAGATTGCTATTTATTTTAAATCGCTGCAATATTGAGGGTCTAATAGTTTTTTTAAACTCTTAAATATAATTATTGAGGATGGTTACAAATATTTTCATTTTTCTGGCCAAGGTCACTGAAAATGTTATTTTTACTCAAATTGTTTTTCACCCTACCTCCAAGCAAGTTTCTCTTCACCCTTTTTGTGTCAAAGACAGGAGTAACGGTGATCTACCTGAGTAGGTATACCAAAAAGGAAGATCATTCAATATGGTATTATATACTTATGTTTGTTTTTCTTTATAAAAGTTGAATTTTCAGTTAGTTTTTTTTAACGGATTTTCTTCCTACCGTAGGGGGCTTAAGTCACCCTCCATTCCGCTCCCCCTCCACATAGTTCCGGTTCTTTAGACCGCCCATGCCATCGAGAGCTCGTACCATCAATAGGATTTCTACCTTCTCTCGTACTACAGCGTGATGCGGGTGGCTGAACTTCAGGCGCACATCTAACGAAAGTGATGTTACCTATTTTACCGCTCGAGAAATCACAAGTCAGAGATATACTAGATATTTTATTGACAAACAAACTACAAGAATCTGGTAAATATTAATTTCGAAATGCATGAGTATGAGGACTAATAAGAACTCAGTATAATAGTCTTAGACATATATTTTAAATGAAGCTATTAATGGTCCAGTGTTTGAAAATAAAATAAACACTCTTGATAAAACACATTTATATTTATTTTGACAACTTTGACTTTAATTAGCCAACCGGGGCTGGACATTCTTATAGTCTTACATAGGCCATAAATGAATGAAATGATCGTTATTATTAGTGAATAAACTCTATATTCTGTTTTTTTAACATTTCCTGCTTAAAATACTAGTAATTTTAGTTATATTGGTTAGAGAATATTATGTTGCTCTGTCATGGGAGTAGTTACTTTGGGTATCGAATAGTGATGGGACACACTTTAGTAGACGCATGGTCCAAGGCGTGGTTCTCGCAATTGATCGAACGGCCAGTGACGGGAGATCGAGGCTATAATCACGCATCGCTATATCGCGTCTTGCTAACTGATCAGGTTGCACGCATATGTACTAATTACAATTATGCTTTATTGATGAGGAAGGTTGAATTTAGAGGAAGATTACCCATATTGTTTGTGGAAAACCATTTTGAAAAAAAAACAAACACCTCATTACATCCGAGTGGGATTCGAACCCCAGATTCCCTGACATCGGCAGCTTAGTCTATGCTTAAGACACATATTATATGATTGCTGGAATCACGATGTTAAGAAAATTAATCTCTGTGTTTATACGGGAGAAATATTGTATTTATTTTGACCAAAATAAGTGTTACTATACACGGTCGGTTACAATATTCATCATCCTGGATGGTAGGCAACAATAGCTAAACTATTTTGTATAGTGAAAAATTTAAACAATTTCGATGCCACTTTGTTTAAGTCCCCCGCGTCTTACTATACTTACGTGCTAGGCGCATTTTAATTACGCTATTGGTATAGTTGAGAATATAGTAGGATTTAGATGAAGTGTAACACAATTTGGTGGGAGGAAGAGTGGTAAACAATTTAAGAACATTCACATATATTACACCTAGCTGGTCTAGAAGAGTTTGACGACCCTTAGCCCACGTACCCATCAATGATAATATTATGTGGCAAATATAATAATTTTATTATATATATATATATATATACAACCAATTATGAAATTTATTTAACTAAGGAAAGAGCATCGAGAATTAAATTTCTATGAACAAGAACCAGTTTCTGTTTTATGAAAGAAAAGGTGGAACTGAGATATCAAAACATCAACTGACCCGTTTAGAAATTTTTAACATGGTTTACAAACATAACATACTAAAGCCAGTAGTTATATGAACAGTAGACACCGTTCCCTCCATGTTATTATCGTTACTACAGTCATACTACAGTGGAATTAGCACTTATTTGGCTTCACATGACAGCTAGCAGTTGCTATCAGTAATGCCAACATTGTCTGAAAGACTCTTTTGTCAACATATTTGGAAATAATTATTATTTGGCTAGTCGATGTTTGGCATCGGTGTTGGACGGTCGTGCTTTGTGCTGCTTTGAACCGTGACGTGGATATGTGTGTTTTGGAAACGGTGGAATCCGGAGACGAGTGCGATGTGGATTCGGCCATGACAAAACTATATTCAACTATTCAATAGGTTTTAAATTGGGTCGTTTAAGATCACCATCTAATAATCAAACTATGAAGAAAGCGAAATCTAGTGTAGGGCGTGTTGCGGTCAAACCAATGGTACAGGAGTCGGCCAAAGTTCCCAAAGTAGATAAAGCTAAGGAGAGTCAAATTGGGACGATTGAATAAGTTGACAGTATAGCAGTAGAAAAAGAGGATGTATTCAAGTCTTCTAATTCAGGGCCGTACAAAATTACATTTTCAAATACATCGGAACTAAACTGGAACTGTTCCTTTGGATAGGTCTCGCAACTACAAAAAAGCAAATTGGGAATTATATTCGACAAAAGTGGAGCTAACAGTTCAAACTTTAGCAGTGGACCGTGATCCTTTAGTACAGTACGATAACGTTGTTAACGTGTTAAAGAGCTCAGCTGATGTGGCAGTACCAATCTCAAATAGTGAGGGTCATAAGAGTATTAAACGATGCCCGTGGTGTACAGAGTCATGCACTAAAGCGATTGCTCAAAGGAGGTTATCATTATATATTTAAAACAAAGTTTTAACCTGATTAACTATGAAAACTACTGTCGAACGGCAGCAGTTACGCTATGAACTTTTCTACGTGCGAAGCGTGATTCTTGGCGGTTATATTGCGAGTTTCTTTCCCCCGATGTATCTCTGACACAGGTTTGGCATAAAATCAAATGGTCCAAGGGTATTGTTACAAACTTTGGGATCCCTACTATTGACTTAGAGGCATGGGCAGAGTCATTCGCTTGTAGGATGATACCAGATTCAGTTATGTGCTCCCCGCTGGAATTCCCCAATTTGGCTGTTCCGAAGCTCGATAAACGTTTTACTGGTAGTGAATTAAGAGCAGCGTTGAATCAAGTGCGACACACGGTGGTTGGCCCAGACAATGTGCCCTATGGTATGTTGACAAAATTTTCGTCTGTTTCTCAACGTGCTCTTTTAGATATATTTAACTTTCTGTGGGAGGAGGGGGTAATACCAATGGCATGGAAAAATTCCTTTCTGATTCCTATTCTAAAACCGGGTAAAAGCACGGAGTTAACAAGCTCTTATCGGCCTATTGCACTCTCGTCCTGTTTTGGTAAAATCATGGAACACTTAGTTAAAGCCTGGTTAGAACGATTTCTGGAAATGAATGAACTCCTTAATCCTATGCAATGTGGGTTTATAAAGGGATGTTCCAAGCTTAATAGCCTTTCTATATTAGTTTCTGACATTCAAATTGCTCTATCACAAAACTAATTTGTATCAGTTTTTTCTCGATATACAGGTTGCATACGATAATGTCGAGCATTCTGTATTATTTGATAAACTTTTTCACCTAGGTTGCTCTAGCAAAATGTGTTACTAGTTAAGCTATATATTTCAGAATAGATCTTACACTGTAAAGATAGGACAAGCCAGATCTCCTATAACTCAACAAAGGGGCCTACCACAGGGATCAGGGTTCAACCCTCTGTTATATGCAGTCTATTCGAACGATATTTATAACTGTTTTCCTGTTGTTATAACGACTTTACAGTATGCGGATGACGTAGTAAAATATGTTCGATCTTGTAACGTGTCAGAAGGGGTGGGTAATTTACAATCAGTGTTTCCTTTGCTTTCAAATTGGTTGACGGCCCACTTTTTGACTCTAAATGTATCTAAATGTTTTGTGGTAATCTTCACTCGACATAGAGTGTGAGATAATTCAATTAGACTAGTATATGAAGACCATCGAATTCAGGTACAGCCGATGGTGCGATTTTTAGGCATGACACTAGACATGAAGGGATCTTGGCTCCCTCATGTTTAGGAACTATCTGGAATATGTGACAGGTTTATAAATACTATGAGATCATTTGCGGGTGCCTCGTGGTGTTTCCACTCATATACAATGTTACAAATGTACCGGGGGCTTATACGATCTCGATTGGAGTATGGGTGTTTTTTATATATTAATGCATCACGACCCACACTAGCAAAGCGGGATAAAATTCCAATATGCGGCTTTAAGACTGTGCCCGGACGCTTGTAGTACATCATCAACCAACGCACTCCTTACTGAACTCCCTTTATTTCTTAGGTGCCGTCCGATGGCGGACAAGCTTTTTTTTATTAAAGATAGTTCAAATTCTAGTTATATGCCACGCAGAATTCAGATCCTAATAATTATGTTGAAACAAAACAATATTGGTTAAACAAAACATGTCCTTCTAAGGTGGATAGTTTTTTGGGTTTGAATTGTAGCATGTCAATCAGATAGATTGGACAGCTACAGTTAAAAAATCAATATTTTAATAGTTTACGAAAGAAAGAAACAATATTAACATATTTAAAAAATAATCTAACTCAAAGTTTATTTTCTCTGACTAGTTGCTGTCAAATTAAATTACGTGTTTCCCTAAACTGAANTAACATATTTAAAAAATAATCTACCTCAAAGTTTATTTTCTCTGACTAGTTGCAGTCAAATTAAATTACGTGTTTCCCTAAACTGAAACACATGGGTGTTAAAAATATTGTCTTTTGATAAATACTGTAGCAGTTATCAAATAAGAACATTAATATTATCATATTTATGAATAAATTACGTTAACGCAAACCCTTTGCCATTGGATGATGTTGGTTAAATTTACTTACACTTGCCATGCTGTCTACAAGAAAATATAGTAAAGTACATCTATATCACAAATTCTCATAAAAATAATAATGGATCCTAAATAATATAATCATACCAGAGATATTTAAATAAAAGATTCTTTCATATCCCCTCACCCTGTCAAGATGTTCTTAGATTGATTTGCAACATAGTAGAAGAAGAAAATTATTCAAAGATGGCATCCACACTTGCTTACATTATAACACCTTACTAAGGAAAGGAGTGCATATCGAGTTCGACCCACTGACCCACTCCACGTCAAGAGACTCTAGCGGTGAGCCAATGAAGCTTGTTCCCCCCTTTTCCCCGCAAGTTTATTTCTCTTGTTAAGTTCTCTTTCTGTCCGCCTTCGTACGTATTTCCCCTTTCTATGTTCCTGTGTTTATCACCTTCTCTGCTTTGTTACGTCCGTATCAGATTGAGTACTATATAAGGGGCCACGTCCAGGTTCCCATTAGAGCCAATTTACTGCAACCCAGCGTTGAAGAGAAGAACTCCTTCATCGTCACGAATCCAAGACCACGTCGATCATGAAGTTTAAGGCGTCGGATACACCGCCACCTTTGACAGGATGACGCACTTCGATGACAACTATAAAGTTTGGGCCATTGGATCCCCCGCAGCCATGGATAGGACCACGGATTTCAATTAATTAAGTATTTCAAAGTAATCAACGAGTCCTTATGACTCAGAATCTAATTTTTGTAGTAAAATAAACTTGACCCAAATGTTTCGAATGACGCCGTGAACGTCATGTACACCTGTTTAATGTTTGGATGGCTACAACCAGGTTGTCTGTATTGGATTCCATATCTCAGTTGAGTTGGTGGAATTCTTTATTTTGTGTTGGTTAAGCAGTCACGCTTCTCCTGCGGTATTAGCTTCGGTGAGCAAACCGGGGAACTGCTATAGAGTCATAGTGGGGTTCACGAAAATAATACCCTTTTTCTTTGCCCGGGTTTTGGGCTCCTATTGTTTTAGTGTTACTCTTAGTTTAATTGCAACTAGGTTTGTGTGTACTATAGAATGCGTTGGAAGTACCGTAAGGGAAAGCGACCAGCCATGGTAATATTTTGTTGACGCCTGTTTGTTAGCCATCAACCACTGTAGTCAATGAACTTTTCTAGTGTTTATCATTTTACAAAATGTACCAAAGAGATTATCCTACAACCCAGTCTAGCCTAACTGATTAAGAGTTATATTTGTATATATATATATCTTGTTCTATATTTTGTTATTAACTACTTGATTATTTTCTTCTTCAGAACAATTCATCCAGTGCCCCGGCTCCTACACAGCCCTAGTAGCTACAGCAGAATATTCAAATTCACAAAGTCTAATTATCTGCATCAAACTTCAAAGTATAACCTGTAATATCATTGTAAAACCTCAATTTTGTTATTTCTGTTTTATTGTAATAAATCTATATGTTGTTAAAAATAATTCTTTTTGTATAAAATGTATAACCAGTATAGGAACTTTCCTTTCAGAATGAACTCAGTCAATATATTTTTTTTCTCCCGTATTCTGTACATTGTATCACTGGGGGGCATGATGCCCTCTGGGATGTACCAGTAATGTTTACTATTCCTGATTCAGGAATAAAAAGAGTTACCCATCCAATCGAACAGAAATTAAATGCAGTAAGTTATATGAAGAAAGATGGAGTAGATACAGACTTATATATACAGATAGATCTAGGAGGGGAGGGGAGCCATCCCTAGTGGGTGCGACCTTCTATGACAGTAGTATTAATTATGGCCAGTCATATAGACTACAACCCGATGCATCAATAATTACATTGGAATTATTTGCCATCCTACAGGCATTGAAATATATCTTATCTTTACGATCGCAGCTTGTATTATGTGACTCCCGTAGCGCTTTGTAGTCTATAAGTGGCTTGTCAAGCCCTCCATCACACCCATTGATAATTCAAATAGTCGAAGAATGCGCTTTTATACGAGATAGGGGCTGCGAATTGGGGTACCAATGGATTCCTAGTCACGTGGGTATAGTGGGTAATGAGAGAGTAGATAGTTTGGAATCTAGTGTAAATTTATTTTCTATTGTACAGGAAATCCCGCTACCATATAGCGACTTTATACCGAGGGTAAAACACATAAGTCGGGTTAAATGGAGCGAAGGGTGGGAGACCACATGCTAGCAGAAAGCAAAATTATACCATGGGGTTTGTGTTACAAAATTAGCTACACCATGGTTTCCCGGAGTTAAGGGCTTTCGAAAGTTTATTTGTAAAATAATTCGCCTTCGGCTCGGGCACGCCTACACGAAAGACCAACTTTATTTGTTGCGTAAAGTACCGCCCTTACATTGTGTGGCTTGCCACGATCCGGAAACATTAGAACATATATTTATGAACTGCCCTGTACATCAGTTAGCTCGGGGAAATTACATTCTTAATTATGTTACAGATTTTTCTTTAGTTAATGTATTACGCTCAGACAACGTTACTTTGTACAGGAGGCTATACAATTTCCTTCTAAATATAAATATGTCGGTGTAAAGACGAACAAAATGTCTTCCCGGTTATTTTGTAGACGAAATTCGTGGTGAGGTAAGACTAGGTTAGTTGGGTCAGAACCGGAGTGATCTAATAAGAAAATCAAGAAAGTGGAATCGGGAGTAAATCAAATGCAAGTGCTCTTGGCTTATTGAAGACAATATCTTCAGTGCCATCGAAGAAAAAAAAAAATGCTAAGTATTACTATTATTATCACTAAAAATATTATCAATCACTTTTAACAATACTTCCCTAAGGAATACAGTTAAATTGTATTTTCCACAATCAGTTTTTTTTAAAGTATAGTATATTCCTTCTAGTTTTTCTTTTAACTCTTGTGGCAATTACGGGAGGAATACAGTTAAATTGTATTTTCCACAATCAGTTTTTTTTAAAGTAGAGTATATTCCTTCTAGTTTTTCTTTTAACTCTTGTGGCAATTACGGGTTAAATAGGGCGTGAAACTATACATTTAATGGTATCATATTCAGTTATTTATATTTTTATAACTGACCTAGCATATATTTAACATAAATAAATAGTTTGTGATAATAAAGAGAAAAAGACATACAAATTTTTTGTGAAATAATAAAAAGTTTAAATTTTGTAAACACGAGTAATAATA
Source organism: Timema californicum (assembly GCA_902141385.1). Classification (NCBI taxonomy): domain Eukaryota; kingdom Metazoa; phylum Arthropoda; class Insecta; order Phasmatodea; family Timematidae; genus Timema; species Timema californicum. The sequence goes on from CABFOW010005037.1 coordinate 33,776, forward strand.
CCATTTCACCATCCAACCAGCCTACGCTGGCTATCACCTACGTCATAAACCATCAGTATCATTTCATTTCAGTGCACCATATTTGTTTTTGAAAGTAAGGCCGCTTTTAGCGAGCTCTTGCTTTTGATAATTAATTTTTATTAAACAGAAAACGCTACGTTCTAAGGAAAACAAATAATAAACGGTTATTATTTTAACAAAAATCTAACAATTTTAATAGATTTTATAACAGTGAACTATCATATAAAACATAATTAATAATACCACGTCCACAGGTTGAAATGAAAGAATTCTCCATTGTTTGAGTATGTAAACGTATCTAAGATACTGTTAGTAATTTTATTACAAATTTTAACAATACACTGTCTGTTTTTAATATTAATTCGGCTACTTAGTATTACGTGGGTTCTTTTGTGAATATTAGCTCGGTGTTATCCTTGAAAAATATACAGTTTTTTAGTGATCTTTAAATAATTATTCATCCAATATAATAATATTGAAGCATGCGATAAAAAAATAACGAGTGTTTCTCAGTGATCAATATATAGTATTATAAAATTCATTTCTGTGTATTAAGATTATAAAATATATCGTTTAACCCCAAACTTGTGCTGTTTTGACCACTTGTCTAAACCTCAAGTTTTAGGACTTTTAAAGTAGGTATTCTAAAAAAACTCTGTGAAGTGCAGTTTTTATACCAATAAAATGGAACAAGTTGAAAATCCTGGCAAGATCAGGAAGAAACAACCAACTCCTGGATTATCTGTAGAAGCTCTTGATGATTTTACAATAGATTATATTCAAATACAGAATGTATCCCGAAGGTCAGTGCAAATCATATCAATGTCGGTAAGTTATAGTTTTACGTGTCCTTGTGAGTAGAATGACAAGTTTTGGCATTCCCTCCCCTATTGTTTGCAGGCTACTTTCTAATCCAAGGAGTAGAATTCAATACATTACTTAACCCTAGAAATTTTAACATTATTTGATGTATATTTATTTGTGACTAATTAGTATTGATTATTTATAAAAATTAATAATTAAAACTAGGCCTAACATCAACGTATCAAGGTCAACATTAAATTAAAACTAAAAAATAAATAAAACTATAATATATGTTTTATGTATAGACCTAAGTTTTAACTTTCAAAAGTGACAGCTGCTAAACCTATGCTTTTGCAGATCATATGATTTAGCGTAGGCATGCATAATTTAGTCTGGTAGCTTGTACTAGCCGTCAGGCAAAACCAAAGAAGCCATAAACGGCATGTAGTAGTTCTGTGAACGGTAGCCCTCGCTCCCTCCATGTCATTATCGTTACTACAAGCTTACAAATAGTTCTGAGAGTAGATATTTTATTTTACATAGATATAGTAGACATTGCTCCTATCATTTAAAATATTCTAAGTATATAATGTTAAAATTATAATGATCTTATCTTTAATAAAGTTTTAACATTTCTTTCTGGGTTTTAAATTGGAATATCTTTCATAATTTAACTTTGTATTTTAAATATACATTTTTCCTTTATGATCAGTTTAGATAGAAAACAAGTGAATACTACATTAAATATTACATTACATTCATAGAGAAGAAACATAATTTCCGCTGTTTTAGACGTCAGTCTTGCAATATTTATAAATAAATAAATAGTAAGTACTAGATTATCTTGCATTTTCTTAGAATTTTAAATTCAAATCACTTGAGATGAGCTATAAAACAAATAACATACTGAGTGACTGCCATTTTAAAATGGATATATATATATAGAGAGATTTATAAATTATGTACATTTTTTGTTTAGCTAATGTTTAAAGAATGTCCCTGCTAAATTTGAATAAAAATTGGTCTTAAAATTTCGCATTTATCATGTAATAAGCATCCGATAAACTGACAGACTAATGCCAAATAGTCAAAATAAGCCGAACCTCACTACGCTGTCAATATCCCATAGAAGCCTAATATTTCTCACAACATCAAACATTGATCGCACACTACAAAGCTTGTAATATATGGTTAATGTAATGGAACATTTCAAATATATTCACTTAATCTAGCTATAGGAACGGCTTGTCTCCTCCCAAACCATCACCTCCTCCATCCATAATATACGAAGTCCTGAGTGGCTGCAGTTGACAGCAACTTCGATAAGTGTCTAGTGAGTGTCCTTCTGCCTCTTTCGTGACGTGTCGGTATCGACACGTGCATTTTTTGATTACGTCACTCAATACCTCCCAGACATGGGTGGACGCTGCAGGAAATAAGTGCGTTTAAACGTCAAAACTCCCTTTACAGAGGACCCAAACCCAGCTCCGTTATTATCCTGACTATTCTTGACAGGAATGTCACTTGTGGACACTGCTTTGATCAGTTTAGCGTCAGGTACAGATATAGCCGCGAGAGTTAAAGTTTGTATACGGTCATAGCGGCGTTTTCAGAGATAATGCGCCGTTTTGAACATGCCTTTACCAAGGGCGTAGCAGGCGACAATTTCCAGAGTGTTGGGGGTGGGGGGGGGGGG
>CABFOW010005037.1:36578-47618 GCA_902141385.1 Timema californicum
GGGGGCAAAGTCTCCTAAATGCTATAGTAAAAGAAAAATTACTACGAAGCTACAACTAGACTACACCAACTTCGGTCCAACACGCTACTATCGCAATAGACTAACATACCAATGATGGGGAGATCAAGGTTCGAATCTCAGGCAGATGTACTGAGGCTGGCTTTTCCAAAATGGTTCAGACTTTCCTATCGTACTTTTTTTAGCACCGCATCTTGGTACCCGTTCGGCTTAAACACCTACATACTAATTACACTAATTGTTTAGGGATTAGTAAGATTTAGTTGAGAGGAAGTTCATCCGCTTTTGCGTGGAAGAAGTGTTTTAAACCGTTTAGGAAAAACTACCCTTAGTGCACCCAACTGGGATTGAATCCCAATATCCCCGTATTCAGCAGTCTAGTCTAACACAAGTGTAGCACGTTAGACCATGCGGCCATCGAAATGGGCTTTCTTAATATTATTATTAGAGTTATAAAGCCTCTAAGTTATGAGTTGACAATGATTGTGGGAATATAATTTCCAGCAAAACTCAAGAAATTATATAAGTATTAATATTATAGTAAACATGATGATTGAAGGTATTTATTGGTAATCTTTAAATCTGTTCTGATAGAAAATCGTGCCTGAAATAAATGTATGTTACGTTAAATTGAAACTAAATTAATTAATGAGTAAGAATTAACATGACCAGGTGAAGGAAGATTGGCCTATTTATTTATAAAAAATGTTTTAAAAAAATTACATGGGATTGTAGTAAGGATCACATACTAGATATAAGTTTGTAAAGTGGACAATAGTGAGTATTCATTAATGGAAATAAGTTATAATATTTTAGAGTAATTCGCTAGAGAGATAAATCTATTACATAGAAGTTGAAAAAGATTTGAAAAATATTATATTTCCTATTCATGCGTAAGAAGTATGAAATAATAGATGAATAGTTCAATAACGCTTTGATAGAAAGTAACAGTTTGCCTGTACGAACTTAGGGCAAACACATCTCGGAGAGTAAAATGAAAATACATATTTACATTTTTAATACTTCAAATTCCCTCTAACTCATTTCATACCATTTAAATCACTTTACTTTCATCTTTACTGTAATGGAGACGGGCTCAAAGACGTCAGACAAGGAAATCCGACTATTCAAATATCAGTAGTTTGAGACGTTCTTCGGACGGGTCAGTTACACCAAACTATAGCAACTTAGGACGTTCAACTAACGGTTGTCAACATTTTGATATTTCCTTAATGTACGTACAATACTGAGGGTGACCTGGCGTTCTAGGGGTAAGATGTCAGACTTCTGTGCTGGGGGTCCGGAGTTCAATCCTCGGTCCTGGTACCAATTTATCTGATTGCCAAACGTATCCTTCCCCTCTGACAAGAGGTGTATTAAACACAGCTTGTAAATGTGTGGAATGCCAGTCCTCCACCGTGGTTCGGATACCACGTTAAACTGTAGGTCCTCCATTTCATCTCACAATCATCCTACCATTACACATTAGCGTAAGTGCGTATAACCCAAACGGCTAGTAAGACACGGTAATAATAATAATAATAATAATAATAATATTAATAATCCTATACTGAGATAACTATGGCAAACACAGATCAATTATGGCAAATAATATATATATAAAAACAAATCATTTACAATAAATATTATTTAGTCCACAAACTGAGTGCCCTAATTAATCAAATATATTAGGGATGAAAAAGACTGGGCTTGGAGTGCATGTAAGTTTATATTAATTTTTTATTAGTTTAACGAAAGGGTGTTGATCATGGTAGAGTGTATTAAGGCTGATTTTTCGTAAATGATTTCCTACGTTTTCTTAATGCAAATGTGGAAACATTTTATATAATTTCAACCTTCCACACCTTTTACTCACTAGCGAAATTAACACATACATTTATAAACCGAATGGGTATTAAGACATAGTGCTAAAAATATATAAAAAATTTGATTGTTACTAGGCAAATCATAGTAAAACGTGTTTTTACCCATTTACAACCAGATTAATAAATAATCTATATATTTGTGTAATGAGGAGGTCTGGCTAGAACTATCTCAATATAGAGATAGGGTGTAATGAGGTTGACTGGATAAACCTAGCTCAAGTTAGGGATATGATGCAATGAGTTGGAATGGATAGAACTAGCTGAATATAGGGATAGAGTGTAATGAGGTGGACTGGCTAGAACTAGTTCAAGATATATGTATGGTGTAATAAGATGGACTGGTTAAAACTAGCTCAAGATAGGGATTGGTAGGAACCTTTTTAGGTGCGGCAGTGAAATTTTGAGTCTCTAGTGCCATAGAATAATAATTAAATAGTGATAATGACTATTGATTGAATACCTTTTTGCACGAACCTGGGGATTCTCTGAGATAAATTTAAGAGTACAAAAATACATACAGAGTGCACACTATTAGATCTATCTAAGCACGTAAGCCACGTATATATGTGTACGTGTGTGCGTTTTTGAGTTCTAGGTTTATAGAGTTATCGCAAACACAATATTTTTTCTTTAATCTAGCCAAAACTTAAAGTTTATTTGCACATGGAAATGGAATTTTAGAAACACCAAAACGCTTGAATCACCCATACTTTCGCACTACTTGAAGACTAGAAGATTATAAACATTTACTAACAAAAGTGGACTAAACGTCAAGCTCTTCTATTCTGGTTTGTCAGTGAAAGGTAAAGGCTCAAATCCCAGCTTGGCGTACTGAGGGTATAGTATTACCTTAATATTTTACCCCTCTCCCAAAACGCAAATGTGTATTAGGTTCTTCAAAAATGTTCAATCTCCAAACCTACACACTTAATATAGTTCAATATAGGTAGCCCGGATGGGTAGTAAGATGCTATGTCAAACTAACTATACCATAAGTTGTAGAATGCGCTACGGTATTTCTGTAGAGGCTGTAGGGGAGAGGCAGGGATGAAAGGGTGGACAAGATAAAGCAGAATAATCGATAATTACTTTTAGTAAGAGACATGCAACTATAGAAAAAAGTATTTATTTCTTCCATATCCGCCATGCAGAACAAACTAAACCACACGTAAATGATATTGGAACAGACAACAACAAACCACAGACTCAGGCGTGATATTTTAGCCACTGCGAAGACCTAAAAGTCGTCACGAGCAATATAATTCCTTAAAGATCTCGGTAAAAACATTAAGTCTCGAGTTTTCTTAAAGTAAGTTAATACTAAGATACCAACAGACTTAAGAATTTCCTAATAATTTGTCATGCCATACGAAAAGTTGATTGTACAAAAAATTTAAAATTAGATCTTCGAGTTATATATTATGTTCGTGCACAGGGATTACTAATTTTAAAATTTCAGACCTCTGCATGCGATTGATATCAAACAATGCTCATGACATACAAACAATCTCTTAATTGTATTACTAGAGGTTATTTATTCTGCTTTAGATTCATATTATTGAGGAACCGCAGGAATATAAATACTGAAAAACCAAACTGAATCAAAGCTGACATATTTATATTGGTTTAAATTGCAGTGTTTTGGGTATTTTATATACCATTTTAATTTTAGGTAACACAATAACTACTCCCTATCCAGACATATTATAAGCATCAAAAACAAAACACGAAGAGATTATGATGGGTGCATGTTCCGATTAATTAAAACCTGAACTAGTGGTCACGGACTAAGGTAGTCATTAATTATTATTAATTGAATTTAGTTATATGCCTAAATGGGTATATAAATAAATACATAATTAAATTAGTAAATTAGTAAGTTTAGCATTAATGTTTAAAAAACATTTAAAAAAGTCAAAAGTCATAAAAAGTTTCTAATTTTTTTAGTTAATATTCTCATTTCCCTCTTTTTTTAACTTTTTATTTTTCTAATTAGTTGTTGTAAATTTTAGAATTTTTAAATGTATATCATAGGTTTATTCATGAGATGTTAATTTGTATTGGTTTAAATGCGAATTAACGTTAGCAACATTCATCTGGTATTTCAACTACGGAGAGGTCAGGTTTGAGTTTAGAGTTTTATAATCTACCTCCTCACAAATGAGGGTTCCTGATCTGTAGTTTATACCCTCCTCATCCCTATATTGCTAGTTTAGACGGCGAAGATCTCAAAGAGGGATCCCACAAAGTCACATCAGTCTTGTTTTCAGCAGTTGAACTGGACATATTTAACCTAATTCCACCCTAATAGATCTCCTCTTGTCCCTCAATCCCTGCACAGCAGCAGCTTGTGTATATCTATAGGAAAGTTTCATTCCTACTTGACTTTCCTCGACCAAGACCTCCTGGAAATAGACGCTCGTGGTCGGCTGTGGCGCTAAGCTCGGGGATTTATTAGTGTTATGAGCGCAATCATGATACAGGGTGATACAAATGTTGGCTTGCATTGTCAGAGTGATCGATAAGCACGCTAGATGTCAATCTCTCATCTTATTCTCTGGTGGTTGGGTAAAAATGTCCTCAGTGCGTCCATTCGAAGGTACGGGTTTCCAATATCTTCAATTACCGACATTTTGCGGTACGTGTTTTTAAATTTTTTATTTAGTGTTAATTTGAATTTGTGTTGTTATGTGTAATGTGTAATTTTATTTAATAAGTTATAACGTTTGGTCAAATTCTCTGTCATATTATAACATCTAGTTTTAACCCTGAGCCCTATTGCATTTTTAGCGGACACACTCCTAATTGGTTAATTTCTGATCTTATTTACCAGTATCAAACAAACTTACTCGCACCGAATAGTTATGAAACAAAATTTTATCCACCAACTGCTACTTTCATAAGAGACAAATAATATAATATGTTAACATTACTACTGTTAAATTGTTACTTTTTATAATTCGTTTATCAGGACTATAGTCATATTTCACTCAGATAAAAAAGTGTAAGCAAAAATACAATAAAAATTCCCTATCTAAAATTTATTAACGTTGAATTTTATTTTTCCTCTATAGCACGAATACCACCCTCACAAACCTACGATTAAATTGTAGTAAATAGTTTTATTTCTTTGTAAATAATTTGTACGGGAATTAATAAATTTTGAAAAATATTTTGCAACGCAAATTATATAGCTTCAAGGAGTGAAATAAATTACATTTTAGCAAAGATATTTATTTGAATGCAGAACATTAATCGACAAAAAAACCTATAAGATACCTTCTATATTTTAATTTAAAATAGTTGTAATCAGATATAAAAATATTTCTGTAGAGTACGATTATTAATTTTATCTGTTTATCTTACGTAACTGTTAATTTATATGGGTACACTATTTTGCTTGATAAAGGGATAATAATTAATGAAAAATGTCAACCATTATAATTAAATCTACTTTTATTGGCATATTGAGTTGCATCAAGATTGAAGGAAAGCGAATGTTGATTAGAATCATCACGCAAACAAGTTTGTCAGTGTTGAAAACACAGGATATCCGGCGGAGGAGCGCTGTCAGAGGATCTGACAAAATCTGTTTATTGTAGTTGTATGTAGATTTATTGCCATCATTATGTGAGAATGTGTGTGCTAAGAACGTGGCAGGAAGGACAGCTTATAAACCACAAATATATATTTGGGAGGGTCAATACTGATAACATTTTTATAATATAATATAATATAAATATTATTACCATTTCAATAAATCTGTGGTCGCGTGGTGTAAGGTGGGAGGAAAGAAGACAAGAGTAGTCAGTGTGTTTTGCAGTTTGTATAGCCAACCTTTTTTTTCGGAAAAATAAATAAATTATCGCCCAGATAGAAACATAGAGTTAAATTCAATAGGCATAAACATCTCAACAGTTTTATTTAGGACATTTTACTGTCCGTTTAGGTTATACTTTACTTTACATTCATTACTGCGTCCAGCCTGTGTCCTAGGTCAGTTTATTATTTAGGCTAGGCCTGTCGTAGCTTCATATGTCTTATAGTATAACTTAAGACTAATACAGGTATAACATCCAGTCCTCAGCCGTTCATTTATCACTGCGAAAGAGTAAAACCTCATTACATCAATGATAAGTGTTTCGACCATGTTCTAGTTCACTAGGCAGACACGCTACCAACTAAGCTAAGGTGTCGGCATTAGGGTATACTCGTATGTACTATGTACGCTAATATTTTTTAAGGTCGAGGAAGGTTCTAGTTATAGGACGTGTACCCACAGTTGCGTGGAGGAAGAGTTGAAAACTATTTTGGAAAAACCACCCTCAGAACACCTGACCGAGATTATAACCTCAATCACCCCTTCATCTGCAGTCTAGTCTACTGCGAGAGTAGCGCCTTAGACCCTGCAACCCCTGAAGCCTATTTAAAAGTCAAGTTGTTGAATATTAGTCATGAGCATATTAGCATTTTATGATTTATAAATGAATAGAACATTTGTCATATAATTCCAGGACACCCTCGACAGATACTTAACAACTGTTGATATCACCATGTGAAGAAAATTAAACTCTATTTGTACTGGAGAAATATTTGATTCATTTTGCCGGAAAAAATTATTGTTGGCTATACAAACTTGAAATAAACTGCGCTTAGCTCGCAGTCCCTGCCATACCACTCGAAATATACTAGTTTGATAGCAAAGAGTGTAACACTATGGAATCTATCAGCCCGCTTTGGGCGTCGATTGAAACACTACGGATTAATTCCCTGATATAATAATGCTGTGATGATATTTAGGTTGTCTATAGCTCCGTGATCGAGCACCTATCATCACTGTACGGAAAATATACCGTTTAACCAGCTGTCTATAGCTCAGTGGTCGAGCACTAATTAGAACGGTATAATTAATAAATGTAGAGAAAGAGAACTTTTGATGGCTGTTTATTCACACACGGTTTATTTAAATGGCACCTGTTAATTACTTATACATATTCAAATTAAATGTTTTATATCACTGCACACTTGTGATATTAATGTAAGCTATTTTAGACTGTGACTGCCAGTGTGGGGCTCTGACTGCGCTGTGCGTGGGTGGAGATGCCTTAAACATACGAACAATGGTTTACATATGACATAACCCTTGCCTTTTTCTTCCCTTCATCAACAGTGTAACAACTAACCAACAGAAAGAGTCCCGGCGACAGGTGTTGTGAAGGCTAGCTTCTTATTTATAAAGGGAATTGGCGTCTTTGCCAAATACTGCGGAGTTGATCCTTTTAACAGGAAATAGCGCAGTTGTTCTTTTAACAGGAAATATGGTATAAGAAATATTTTTTAAATGTGAAATCCTTTCCACATTATTTCTGAAAAGCTTGTGTTTCTTCATGGATGAATCTTAAAAGGATACTCTACATATATTACTTTAAAGAAAAAAATACATTCATTCATGACTTTTTATATATTTTATATTAATCTAAACCAATATTATTACAATACCCCCCATTTGCTTATATCATAAATGAATTCAATGAATTTAATGAATTTTGATAGAAGCAAATCTCATACTGTGCGAGAGTTACGTCATATTTAACATTTGATCATTGTTAAAATTAAACATATATACATTTAATGAGTGTAAGTTACATAAATTGTACATGTGTATAAACATTGATTACAATTTACTTGTATAACAATACAAAAGTTATGATATATATATTTATTCGTTGTCACATTTGATTATTTTTAATGTTCAGTCTTCTTGATGAATACACGGAAATAAAGAATTTCCTGTTTAATTTTTTTTCTTCATCTCATTGAAAATTTTTAGCACTTGTTCTATTATTAAGATTTTATGTTCACATACAAATTTGAACAAAATTATAAATGGTTTTGGTTGAATAATCAACTTTGTATTTGAGTTTAGGTAAAATTAGGTTAATTTTAAATTTAATAATTACAAGAGTGATTTGAAAATCTTGAAAATTAATATAAATTTATAGCTGTAATACCTCAAAGTATCTTAAATTCAATTTAAATCTTAAATCGTAGTAATAAAATATAATTATTAAAATATTTTTATAAAATGTTTAATATAATAATCATTAAATCAATTATTTTTATAAAACTCAAATCTTTAATTGTATTGTTAGATATACAATCAATCACTGTGTACCAAATTCTCTACGATAAACACTTGTAGTACATCATAAATTTAATTAATTCTATTCTTACTCAAAAGTATTTTACATACTCTTAATACTCTTAGCTATCTTAACTCTACTTGAAAAATGGGTCAAGTTTTCTCACAGATATTTGTTTAACATTTTATTGATTTGATTAATGTTTATTTATTAATATGAACTCATTTAATTTATTACCATAGAACTATACATTGCTTGCCATTGAGCAAGGCATATTACATTATTACACTTTCAGTCAATTAAGATTAACCTCACTTATTACAATATTACATTTTCAATCAACTAATATTAACATCAGTTCTTACATCATTACATTCTTAGTCAATTAATATTAACATCAGTTATTACATAGTTACATTCTCAGTCAATTATTATTAACATCTGTTCTTTTCTAATATTGTTGTTTGCGAATCCTGGTTCTTTATTCAACGTCAAACTACCCTTTCACTTTCTTTATCTTGCTAGTGACACAGCTGTCAAACCATTCTACCTTACCTTCTTTCTTTTTCTACCCTTTGTATTTGTCAACACGTTTTGGTGTGAGCTAAAAAATATACAATATTAACCTGACCTTATTGTTTTTAAAATAGTTGAAATGAATATAAGACAATCTTGGATACTTAAGGTATGCTTGGAAATTAGTTTAAAATCATGTGTCACACTACTGTGAAATATTGAAAGTAATTTTCCCCTTTCTAATTGAGTAATTATTTTCTCATTAGTGAAAAAAATCTTTAACTATATATCCTTCTTGATCAAAACTTTTGAATGTTGCCTATTTTCCTTAGGTACTTAAATAAAATAAAATTATAATTGAAAATCTGTCACAGTAGCCTGATTAGGTACAACACCCTAATTATCTCTCATTATCCTTGTTGATACATCAATATTACATTACGCAATCACAGAATACTCTTTTAAACCTCATCATAATCTCTACCATATTTATCAAATTCAATGCAGATTTTACCGTTGCATAGTATTACATTAGTGNCCATATTTATCAAATTCAATGCAGATTTTACCGTTGCATAGTATTACATTAGTGGAAAACTTAGGCCTCTGCCTCATTATCAGAATTCAAATTGCTGACATCTCCCAGCGTTGAGCTAGCTATATGCTTGTGAATACCTGCTATCTGATCCTTGGTGGTTAGTTAACTCACCAGAAAAAATGAAATTATTAATCATGGCTTTCCCATTGCTAAGTCCATGCCTTAATACACCTTAACTCCTCAACCAATACACTTTAACTCCTCGACCCATAAACCTAAACTTCTCAACGCTGATTGATGCCCTCGGGTCATCTTTAAACTCATTACGACGATTGCATAATCTAGATCATTGCTTGTCCATGGCTAAGTCCATACCTTAATACACCTTAACTACCTCAATATACCTCAACTCTTCAACCAATACACCTTAACTCCTATATCTGAAAAAATGCTTTTAAACAAGACACTACTGGCCTCTTATTTCCACTCACCTTAACTTACTGTAATACTGTATTCAAGTGCATATCTAAATTAATTTCTTTAGACATCTTAAATCTTATCCTCTAGTTCATCACCTTACTCTGTGACTCCCTTAATATCTTAATCAATATTGTTGAATTTATTGAAATGTAATTAGTTAAAATATAATAACCCACCACACAAATATTAAGATTCATATCTTAATTATCATTTACAAAATGCATCATTGGTGAAATATTACATTTATCCTGTTTTCCAAGATCGTCTATTAACTAATAAACTTCCTAATTTTATCAAAACTGAAACTATTTAACTTTTATAAATTTAAAACTATCCTTTGAATTTACTCACATAAAACTTAACTAGTTGACAAAATTGTAAGCAACCCCTCATCCTACTTTTCTATCTGATCTTAATCTTTGCATGATTCCCGAGGGATCATGCCCCCTACATATTTGTTCTCCTATTTTATATATATAATTTCCTGTAAATATTTTAAATCCAAATGAAATTGATATGATTCGTAAAGAATTTATATTTTAAAACTTGATTTCATGTTTGTATATATATCGGGTTTGACTCTTAGTCATAAAGAAATATTATTATTATTTATTCTTCGTTGTCCCTTCAAGTAACTGTCATTGTACTACATCCTCTCTTCTTTTGAACAATATAATTATGTTTACCTTTAAATATTGTTTTGGAGTCGTAGAAAATAACAAAAGATTTTGACAACTGGTTTTAAATAGTGTACACATAAATAATAAAATACTTTTACCTTTTTTAAAAAAAATTACTGTCACTACGTAGTTAGGGTTGTTAATGGCTTCTTTAGAATCTCTATTTTAGGTGTGATTTAGGTGTGACACTTTCTTACCTTTCTTCAAAAAATACGCAGTCATACTTCGCAGAGCCTTCCCTTTCTTAGAAAAGAATTATTTGTTATACTTCGCTGAATTGTGTTGAATGTTTACTTACAATTTATACTTTCAACATTTCTTACTACGACTTAATAATTATAGTAACCCTTATTTTACTTAGCTAAAATTTAAGTCTTTAGTTAAACTTCTAATTTTTACATTTAAATGATCCGAAATTTAAATGATTCTTTAACTGCCCCCTGGATTAAATATTTTTTGTGAGTCGTACTCATTTAAATTTGATGTCCCTGATAATGGTGGTACAGAATTAAAATTTGGAGGTTGACGTATTTTAGTGGTTGTTAATCTGGGGTGACCTGCATCATTATTGCTATTAACTTATCTATCGCTTGAATTTATTTGCCTCGAAGGTCCTTGGTTCCTATCCTGTCGATACTCTATACTAGGATGTGTATATCTTATATTTTGCTCTGGCGTTGGATAATTATTTTGATATATCTGCCTATCTTGTCCATTATTAATTTCTCTGATTTGAGGGTTTGATGATTGCCTAGGCCTATCAATATTATACCTGTTTG